>PVIH01002736.1:0-179472 GCA_004025045.1 Sigmodon hispidus | reverse complement strand
AGAGAGAGAGAGAGAGAGTTGTACTCTGCTGTATTTGATCTTGGCTTTTTCTTAGGGATGCCCTACAAAGCAAGGCTAGTTAGTAACTGTTCCCGACCCCAATCCAGCTGCCACCCTGAAATCTGATGTCTCTTTTTACACTGATCACATCTGTTCTCAGTAGTTCTGCACACTCAGAGTGCACATTGCAAAAAAGAAAGAAGAAAGAAAGGGAAACCTTAGCAGGTCATTGCATAGTTGTTATTACTCATGAGCTACATGGGGTGACTGACTTTCATCAGGCATTTGGATTGAGGAGTGAAAAGGAGACTTTGGGAAGCTGCTTATAGGTCCTTGAGAGATATGCAGCACTTTGCATCAAAACTTCCATCAACAGCTCCAGTTGCCTGTTTTACATTCGTGCTTGGGAAAGGGGAGGGTGGTATGCTGACTGGGGGATAGCTGGATGTACTGTGTTGTAGCTTGCTGAGGTGATGTGGTGTCTGTTAAGGGAGCCTTGGAGAGTCTCTGCTTTGATTGGCTGACCTGCTCCTACTTCAGGTCTGTAGAACAGGAATGGAGTAGCTGGCAAAACCACCTCCTTCTCACAGCCCACAGTGCTCTAAGTGGCTCTAGCTCTCTCTGTTTTCCCAGTGGCTTCTTTTCTTCTCAGCTCAACTCTCTCCCCTCTTGGAAATCAGGATAATTACCAGAAGATGGGGGATGGGACCCAAGTAGTTTGCACAAGTTTCCTTGACCAGCACAGAGCACACTTCTGTGTGTTTTTGTTCTTGTTTTGAGGAGGGTGTTCTTTCTTTTCCCCCTCAGAAATCCAGCTTCTGGAAGATTACCTTAAAACAATAAAATTCCAAGAGTCTGGAGGTAAAAGAGTTTGACATAATTGTTTTCTTCATTTACACACACAGAACAAGGCAGGAAATCATCTTCCAAGTTGATATGTCTGTGGCATATTTTGAGTGTGTGTATGTGTGTTCACACATGTGTAAAATTCTTCAGTGAATTCTCAGGAATAAGAATACTTCTATGATACAAGGACTCCTGTGGTATTTTTTTCCACTATAAAGAAGGGAGGAAACCAAAAATAGATCAACCATGAGTTTCCCTTGTGTAATTTAGGTTTAACTCTGCTTTGAGGAACAGAATAAGTGGCAATGTTTTGTTTATGTAATACCCACTCGCAAGGTGTGCACTGGCTGCCTGTTCATTTCCTCTGTCTATATCACCCAGCAGAATAAAGAAATATGAAGTGGGGGGGGCAGCAGTCTACCTATGCCTGTTGAGAACTTTGGTGTTGTCCTAACACAAACAAATAAGGAGCCAGTTGGAATTACCAAGGCTCCACTAGGGATCCCTAGTTAATTTTTCTTCTAGCTCTTCCTTTGGGAATTACAGGTGTGATTTTTTAAACTGGATGGCCCACTGAGAGGTAAAATTAAAGTAGGAAACATGTACCTGACCCTCAAATATAGACAGACAGGATGCTTAGAAGTTTGGTAAAAAGAATAAATGTGTTTGATACATCAGTAACACAGTACAATAGACTCTTCTAGAGCTTTTATTTTAAAACAAGGGAAACTTTAGTGTATCAGTAGTAATGGTTGACTTGTATTAATGCCATTAAGAGGAAAAGCATATATCTATAACTATATACATACACATATAATATCTATATACATACATTTATACATTCACATATATGAGCACTTAGAGAAAGGTATAACATGTATGTTGTAAAGGACATTTTAAAATATTCATTTTTACTATGCTTTTACTTTGCATTTCACCTGTGTATGTTGAGGGGCATATGATTACCACAATGCATGTGAGGTTGGCAGAGGACAACCTGTGGAAGTTCTAGTCTTCTACTATCTGGGTTCCAGGGGTCAACTCAGGTCATTAAGCCTGGCAGCAGGCATGCTTGCCCCCTGAGCCAACTCATCAGCTCAAATGATCATTTTTTTATTGTATATATAGCACGGTAAAATTCCACTATTGCCGACATGCTTTGTTTTTAAAATGTGACGTAAGCTTGGAGACAGGTTGGACTTGGATGCCTTCATTAAGGTTCTTTCTAACCCTTGAGAGATGCCCAGGGTCTTAGACCCTGAGAGCCCTGCTCCTCATCCTTCTTCCCCCTGATTATGCAAAGGAAACCTACTTTATACTTGAGAAAGATCAAAGCAGAGGGGCTCTCCTTTCAAGGACCTGAACTGACATTTATCACAGAGTGGGCCACATCTGGGCTTTAAATACCATGTTATCCCTGCACTCTTCCTTTGTTTCAAAGTTGCCAAATGTTTCTTGGTGGTATCCTGGGTTCTCCTTCACTCTGTTACTGTGCTTTTCCAGATCAGAGTCTGAACAAAAGGGAAGTTGATAAAGGCCTGGCTAAGGAATTTTGGAACACAGGCTTGCTTCATAAGCAGCCTAGGCAGGAGGTCTTTCTAGTTGGAGAAGACCCTTTCTTTACTTTAAAAAATTGCACACATCTTATACAGACATAGAAGAAATGCAATGCATCTCCCCACATAACACTTCCTCCCAGGTTCTCCTGTGTTTATAGAGATTGGATCAATTGTTTATACACAGTCATGTTCAACTGTTTATGGAGTGTCTGGGCCTCAGATGTTGAAAGAGAGACCCATGGAGGTAATGTCCTATTAATAGCCAGGAGGGGAATAATTATTTTAATATGCTCAAGCAAAAAGCCAGCCTGCTGCCGTCTGTCTCCCCTTGCCTGGTCTGAGTCCATACCTTGGAAAGGCAAGCTCAGCCACAAAGACCTCTTGCAGCAGTGATTACAGAGATGTGATTACCACAAATTGAGTCTTTTCTCTGCTTGACAGTGATCCAGGCATTGTCCCCCACTTAATCCTCTCTAGCAATTTGCCTACAGTCATTGCTAACAAGAGGTGATTGGAGAGGACTTGTGAGTCCCCACTTAACATCAGCTCTAGGGCATGGTGTGCACCTCACCCTAGCCTAGCCTGTCTAACAATTAACAGGGCCACCTCACCGACTCCTTTGACTAATGAGACTTTTTAGACACCAGCTTGAGTTTTAAACACTTATCTGGTTCCCTGTGTAGTAGAGCATAGAACAGAGAAAGAGGGATTATGCTTTAAACCAGTGAGATAGGTCCCAACAAAGTGAGACACACTCTATCTTTGGGGCCCCACTTGACCTCCTGGGTAATATTTTCCCTTTTTCTCCTGCAAGGACCTGAGAATAGTGAATGGACCATATCTCTCTTAGAATCCTGAGCTGAACAGTCTGTGGAGGTGCAACACCACAGTCCTGTGATTCAAAGGCAGCTGAGTGTAGAACACCCTGGGGACCTCAGACTTAGTGTCCACTAGCCCAGAACCTCAGAAGATCAAACTCAGAAGGTCTAGGGTGGAACCTGAGAGTTTGCAATTCAAGAAACTCCCAGGTGTTGCTGATTCTGATGATGGAGAGCCCAGTGGAAGCACAGATGAACATGGACGGATAGGGGCTTTGCAGTGTGGGATGCTCAGCACTTGAACTAAGCTGTAAGCCTTTATTGGTCTGTCCATATAGTCTGTCTTCTGTCTCCTTCCCCTGGCTCAAGCTAATGGAACTGTGTTCTCAAAATGTTCTTGTTTCTCCCTCACTTATCTGTCACGTTCTTATCTTTGAAGTTTTAGCATAAGTATAGCCATTTCTGAGAGTCTCATCGGCATTGGTTGTTCCCTATAGCACCTTTAGCTGATGGTTCCACCCAGCTGTTCTTACATCTTTCTCCTTATCATCATTGACCACCTTCATTGGTTTTATGAAGGCAGACATTGTCACACACACACACACACACACACACCCCGGGCAATCCCAGCACTTGGAAGGTAGAGAAGACAGTGTGGCCAGTGTCAGGTCAGACTGGGTTATATAGAGATACTATGTCTCCAAACAAAATAACCACAACAAAATCAAAGATGCGTGTCATTTCTCCAATGCCTCCTGTTGCTCGTATCTAGCATACAGTCACACCACACAGGTGCTTTTTAAACAAATCATTAAGTCTTTCTGAAGCCAATGTGAGTTATGAGAATAGGTATGTAGTGGTAAAGATCAGATGTTAGAATCAGAAAACCCCCAGTATCTGAGTGTTTGAACAACTATATATGAGAGTTTTATTTGTTTTGGTTTTGCCTGGAGGGCTGTTCATTTCCTTCCTGTGAAACTCAGTCCTGCCCAGCTTTATAAAGTGTCTTTGTAAGCTGGCCTGAATCAGTAACAATAGTGGCAGCCTTGCATGAGTTCTGATCTTCACACACAAGTAGGAAAAAGTATAGCCTGAGACATACTCCTTTGCAAAAATTCAGTGCATCAGAGGACTGTGTTATTTCTTGTGTCCTGAGATATTCTGAGAGAAGACCCTTCAGGAACATCAGGGAAACAGGAGGAGGGGCCACTTTGAATCTCACTAAAATAATAAAATGAGTATTTGCTTTTTTGCTTTAGAGTCACAGGAAGGAGGGAGCTTAGTAACAGATAAAGACAAAGTCACAGCCCTCTCCCTGGCTGCCCCAGCATCCTGTTTGCCCTTTCTCAGCCTGCCTTTTTGTGTGTGAGCGAGAACATTATGGCGTTTCAGTCTTTCTCTGGGGGGAGGGCTGTTGTTCTCTATAAGCCACTGATTCCTAGAAGCCTTTTCTTGCCCACCCTTTAAAGGAAGCTCCTGCTCAGTGAGCAGCCTTTCTGAGCTGAAGCCAGGCCCTAGACTTCTCCTTCAGAAACTACAATGGTCTGATGTCATCATGCATGTACTTTGTTTTTGTCTGCTACTCCACTAGAAGCTCCATGTGTCCACAGGACTTCCTGGTTCTTCTCTATTGTATTCTCAGTGCACTATACAACAGGTGAGCAAGAAGTCACTGTGGAATGGGCAGACAATGAGAGGAGAGGCCAATGCTGACATGTAGACACCTGACACAAGGGGGGGGGGTAATGTTGCATTTCCCTGAGGAAAGTAGAGTCCTCATTGGTAGAAAAAGAACAGAAATAGAATATAAGACATGTATCTCACTTTCACATTTTACATTATAATGGTGTAGGTTCATTGTGTGTTCTGAGACAACCCTACTTGTTCTGAGACAACCCTACTGTGTAGCTCACACTGGCCTTGAACTCCTGATCTTCTTATGTCTGCCCTGTAAGTGCTAGGATTATAGATATTGAAAACCATGCTTACTCTCTGGACATTCATAACTTCAACCTTCCGTTTCTTACCTCACTCTTCTGGTCCCTCCTTCTTTCCTTACCTTGTTTTCTTCCTCCTCATCTCCTTCCCACCACCCCTTCTTCCCTCCAACAACTACTGTGCTATACTCTGTGTTGGCATCCTTCAGCAAACTGGAGAGTTCATCAATAAACACAATGTATAAGAAGCCCTGCCTTTGGGGGTTTTATATTACAGCGTTACATCTGCCTACTAACTTTCTGTCCATTATTCTTGAGTGTTTCTTGGCCAAGGACCATCTGTTATGACAGTTTGTCCCAACATCTGATTTAGTTCTTCACAGAGTCCATGCTCCAAAGAAATTGACTGACTGATGTATTTCTCCAATATTTGTTTCTGATTTTTTCCATTAATACTATAGAGTTAATGAGACCAGCACATACCATTATTTAAATATTTCTTAATAGTAATTCCTGAGGGATTGTAGCTACTTTAGCCTTGTGTCTTTTCTCATAGCCATTCTAAGTCTGGGAAGAAGCTGGTTGGTTTTAGTTATCCATCCCCAAAGGCCAGGCTGCCACAGTTCATTGAAGGGAATATTTTAAATAACTTCCTTCTGAATTAAAAAGCTACACAGCCATTTGGTACCATTTAATCTCATTAAAAATTAAGAGTGTGGTGATGATTGGAGTATTGGATTTCAAGGTCTATGAACAGAATCTACTTTTGAACCCCAAGTTAGCTCAGTGGATGGATAGATGTTTGGGTGTCAATCAATTGGCCATTTCTAGTCTTAGCTTCCTTGTACGAGTACACCCTTCTTTGGGAGGGGGTTGTCCTGGGCATTCTATGTATGGGGGATATGCCTGGGACAGAAACAGCATGGTACCTAAGAATCCCAGTTAGTTTAGTTTTTTGTACTCAGATACACATAACCATGTAGACTTGAATGGAGAGAACAAACCTTGCTATCTGATCCACCAGGGGTCTCAGCCTCCCTCACCTCAAAGAATCACAGCCCACATCAAAGCAAAGCTGAGCAAGGCACAAGAGTTCCTGCCTCTCTTGGGTAATGAGGGCTACTTGCCTACACTCTGCTGATGTTCCATATGAGTGTCTCATTGTTCCTTTCTCATTCTAACCACACCTAGTTTGCAGGTGTTAGTATCCAGATGACAGGGGATATCCTCATCAGAGACTTCCTGCCTTTCCTATCAGTGAGTAGGATGTGGCCCATGGAGACCCTCTCTGCCCCGATTTTATGTGCCCAGAGGTGAAGTAGGATGTAGCTTCTGATTCTGGAAGGCCACCCCCAACACCACCCCTAGTGTATGCTGCTCCTGCAGAAATCCTTCAGGTCATAGGGATGTGTGGTAACACCCGACACCACAGGTCTATTCTAGGAATTCTACCTGGAGCAGACATGCAGGCCTCACAAAATACACTTCTTTTAATTCAGGTCCTTATTTTAAAGAGGGCAGGGGGCTGCTGTGGCTCACAGGATGTGATAGACTCATGGAAGCAGGGTGAAATTAACTTTGGGAGAAAAAGCTAATTTATTACCCAGCTCACCAAACTGATCAGAAGCATCTATGATCCTATGCCCAGAGGAGAATGCTTTCTTGGGTTCAGCTAAGGTATTCAGAGCACCCACTGAGGGTGTTTGAAGAGGAAGTTCTTAAAAATATAGGCTTCCCTGTCTCATGCTAGGTTTTCAGATGATCTTGCTGTGAAGGACCAAACATAACTGCTCTGGCCTTTGAATGATCTGGACAGTGTTACAGCTCTGATACACACATAAATAAATAATAGTAATGAAGTTCCAGTAAAATTTACTCACAAAAACAAGGAGTGAGCTGACCTGATCCACGGACCGTTGTGTAAGATGACCCATGACTAGTCCTCATGGATTGGGGTCATGACATACGTAAAGTAGTCTTGAATCTGATGGTAGACACCAAGGTTAGACGATGGCCAATGAAAGAAGAATTTGGTGAGCTGTGCTCGGGTATTGACAAGTATTAAGAATTAAAACTGTTGGTACTAGAAGCTGCTCTTGGAGAGGACAGGGATGAATGTATCATAAAGATACTTAGGAGTCACACCAGTTAAAGAGAAAGAAGATGAGAGATACTCTTACCAGAGGATGGTGCCCCACAAGGTAGTAAACATACACTGAGATAACCCTGGGAATACAGATGGGGCAAAGAGCAGAGTCAGCCTGTCTCACTGGGTGGCTTAGATTTATACAACAGTTGCAAAGATATTGTTGCCAGTCCCAGTCTGCTGTGTGTCCCATCCCCCCTGCGATTCGCATCTCACATCAGTGAGGGGCATTTATCATAGGTAATGAACCAGCAGTCTTAGGCTGTTGTTAACTAATGTAGCTGTTATATTGGGCATTGTTAGCATTTTTACCTCTTCCCTCTCTGCTGTCCGGTCCAGGCTCTCATCTTGATTTGCACATCTTGGCACCTTGGTTCTCTAACCTGCTACTGTTCCCAGGATTTCACAACTCTTCATTGCTCCGTTGGGTGCCCCCCTGATGCTAAGACTGGGCTTGTGTTGTTTTGATAAAACCGTGGGGATGAAGGGAGTGTAATATATTTTTAGAGTCATTTAGCAACAATGATGTTCATCCTGCTCATTGCCAGGGATCCCGTGGGCTGTTTCTTCACAGACAGATTGACTTGGTTGCATTCTTTGCTGTCTCCATGGACAGTCGTACCTATGAGAAGTCTTTGTATAAGCTATGAGCAGGCATGCCTGATTTTCCTGAGATAGTGTGTATGTTCCCAGGAATGAAAGAAAGAGGCTTAACCAGCAACAGAACATTATCGCTTCCAATAGGCACTCCAGGGGCATATAGAATCCTGGGAAAATGGTAGGACTTGACTTCTGACTCCTGATTTAGGATCTGCCAACCTCCCCAAAAAAAGAATAATTTGATTTGATTTCCTTTCTGTCGTCTTCTTGCTATATACTATCATGGTCCCAAGTGGGCTCCAGAAGCCCCATATGCCAGTACCCACTGCTAGACCACAGGACCATTCCATCAGCCTTGCACTGCCAACGTCATAACCATGAAACAAATGCACTGCCCTCAGTGCTGCTGGGACTTAATGTTTATTCCCTTCTCTTTTATGCTACATTATGTGGGTATCCTTCTCCCTCAGACATGTACCTCCCCACTTATGGGTGGGAAAAGAATTCCTGCCAATCAACCCCAGGATGAATGAGTACCCCTACCCAAGCCTGGTAAACTCTAAGTTTTCTGGTGTCAGACTATGGGAAGGATGTTACCAGAGACAAAAGGACACTGTCGGCATGTTATTAATGTTAAAAAGTGTTGACAATCCACGCAGTATGTTTTTCTAATTAGAGCTGAACCACGGAGTACTATTCCCATAATCAACATGGGAATGAAAAACTCAGCAAAATTTCATGTATTTGCAATAAAACTGCTCCCCAGCAACATAAAAATGGCTTTTATAACATAAAGGCTGTAATTAGAATAAGTCAAATCAGTTGGAAACGATTAAGGCCAGAGTCGGCAAAGCTGCCTTCTAAATATTTGTCTGGAGATTAGCCTACTCCTGCAGCCTGTGGAAGCATCTCTGATTTACTCATATGGCTCGACATAGCAAGATAATCTTGCAGCAGGCAAATGAACCCAGATTTAGATGTGCATGCTGGTCTTTGCCACAACTTGACAGGAGGCAGCCTTTTGGGAAAGAAGTCAGGGAAAAGAAAATGAATATAGGGTCACATTAGACAAATTGTTTTTTTTTTCTTTAAAAAAGAAGGCACATACCACGATCATCAATTTAAATTCTTTTCAAATGTGTTGGGTCTTTGAAGCTTTTAGGATGCACTTTAGAAGTCCACATGGAATAATTTCCCTGCATGTCAATGCGACAGTTGATGTGCGTCTCATTGTATTTAAAATTATAGTCCTGAGAGGAGATGTGGTGCTTGCTGCTTGTCTGACATTAGCTATTAAAATACAAGTAAATCTTGGCAGGTGGAAATTTAAAGAAGAAAAGATTACATAAGAAAATTCAGAATTGTTAATATTAATTTTCTAAACAGGGGACATTGAGTAAAGAGAGTTCTCAGGTCCTTCCATTAAGATCTTGAGATGGGGACCTGCCCCTTATTCTTGCTGGAGAGTGAGAAATGTGGTTACAGTAGGGATAGAGGTATGAGAGAGGTACTAAGAACTTCAGTGCATATCTTTCGAAGCCAGGTGACCAGGACAAGAAGCAGGCTCCTTTTACTGCATCCTCAAGAGCACCAGGTTAGCATTGTACTGGGCTGGAAGGAGAAGGAAATGAAGGAGAGAATGCAGAAATCACAGCTCTTGAGATTAGGCTGGAACACGCATGGCTTCTTGCTTTACTTTAGAAGAATGGTGTAATCCACCCTGACAGGTTCCCCACTCATTTGTAAACCCTTCCAATTCCCAAACTTGTGTGCATGTCTGCACTTAGCCATTGAAAATATAATCAGCCTAATGCATTCTCTTACTGAATTTTAAACCAGCCCATTAAAACTCCTTTAACGTGCTAAAGTCAGCTTCAGAGAGGGTTTCCATTTCATCTTTATTGAGCTGACGCTGTGGTTGCTCTCCCCTTGCACCACAGTGAGCGCCTGTCAATAATTCAATAGTGTAGCCTTGACGGGCCCATGCCTAGCCTAGGCTTTCAACCCAGCCAAGCAGCTTGTCAAAGCCTGATGCTCTGTCAATGACCGACTGATCTATACTGCATGAACCCCCTCCCTCAGCTCTTGATGTGTCCCTGGGAATAAAAAGAAAGCCATTTCAGAAGTGAACCCAGTGAGAGGCACCTGTTTGTAGAGAATCTTTAATGAGGGCAGGTCACACCGTTGCTGGCTGGTGTTCAGCACAAGTCCCTATACTTTGTTTGGTTGAGCCAGTATGAGGTCTCTGTGTGTTGACATAGGATGCACTTAGGAGCTCATTCATAGCACTGGGGAAAGGATGTTCTTGACATCCCAGGTAACTCTCTTTTTACAGTTCTTTGTGTCACATCTACTTCATAGTTACAAGAGCCCATGGACTCACGGCTCTGGGTGAAGGAGAGAAAAAATTAGGAATCAAGTGAAGTTATCATACCTTGACTAAGCTGCATTGTGCACCCTTAGTGCATATGATGCCAGACTCCCTCTTCATTTCTTTACAGAATGTCATGAATCTATGTTGCCTCTAGAATTGTAAGAAAAGTAGACTAAAAATCAAAACAAAAATTACAAACTCCCCTATTTTTGTATACATAGGAATTTATATCCACTGACTATAAAAAGAACAAATCACTCACATTTTATTTTTTTTTTGTTTTGGTATTTTTTGCATTATTTGAAAATTGCAAGCATGTATACAATATGGCTTGATCATATTGACCCTCTACAATCTTCCTTCCAATCTTTTTATGTCTTACCACTCATTTCCTTTCCAACTCAATGTCCTAGGAATGGATTTCATTAACCCACAATTATGCACTTAGCTTATACTGTCTCTAATCCTTAGGCATCATTCCAACTGAATATGTGCAGATAACTCCTCTAATAAGAAGAAAATGAGAAGAATGTGTCCCTTATGCTTAAATGCTAGATTTTCTGAGTGCCTGTGCTGCCCATTTCACCCCCAAAACACGATTTTTAAAAAAATAAATAACAAGTTTCAAGGTGTGCTCCCTGCCAGGGCTGTTTCATTCTGTGATGACATCTGCATCACTAATGGATGTGACTTGTTCTTATGCATGCTCTTCTCTGAGCATCCACCTTCAAGTCTGTGCTCCTTCCTTGATCATCCCAGGGCAGAGTCTGTAGGAGAGGTGACAGTGACATAGATGGGGAAGAACTCAGCAACACGCTAAGAGTGAGTGGAAAACTGTTCCCCTGGCAGAGGCTGGCATGCCACCCTGTGGTGTCATCTACCCACAGACTACCCAAGTTCTCAGAAAGTAAATTAGCAAGTAGGGTTTGATCACCTCTCTCTTAAGGGCAGAGGATGGCCTTGTCCTTGCTGTGGCATGCCATTATAGAGGAAGTAGCAGGGAAAAGTAATGCCCTGGCAGAGGAAGAGAGCATGCTGAACTAGTACTATAAGAATGGAAGACTGTTCCTGGCCCATCCAGTTAATGGAGAATAAGGGGTGTCCTCCCCAGGTGTGCTACTTGAATGCTCCGTCATTAGATGGTGAGCCTAACAGAGAGGTTATGCAGACCTTTAGATACAGAACTTAGCAATCAAATAGGTCCTAGAGAACAGGATCTTGGGATTATTTCTTTCTATTCCCTTCTGCCCCTCTCTGCTTCCTGTCTACATGTTTGTGTGATGCTATTCACTGTTGAACCCTCTTATTAATCACTGAGTGATACCTTTAAACTGGGAGCCCAAATCAGTCTTCTCTTCCTTAAGCTGTATCTGTTGGGTATTTTGGACACAACTGTGCAATGGTTACTAATATACTCATGTTTGTTTCCAATTCCAGATGATCATAGATGAAGGTCATGGGGATGGAAAGCTATGGTGTCAGGATCAGTCAGTAAATGCCTCTGCTGGGCTGTCTACTCATTAGGAACATGGAAAACAGAACTCACAGAGCCTGTTGTAATTTCCTTGTTTTGAATGCTGGTGGTTATCTAACCCACTTATTTGTCTTTGAGCTTTACGCACTCTTCATAAAGCTCAGGAGGATACAGTCAACAATGCTGAGATCAGAGGATCTCCGGAGCTGGAAGGAGGAACATTACTGTTCCTTTTCTTACCTCTGAGAGGTTACAGCAGTGGCTCAGGATCCAGTGGATGCCACCTTCAGATTTGTACCTCTTTTGTCCTCTTATAGAAGATGAGAAATACTGTATTCTGTTACACATCCCACAGGCTTTAGTTTAAACTTGCCCCACCCTTTTATTGTCTGGAAGGGAAGTCAGTCTCTCTCTCTTTCCTCTCTCTCTCTCTCTCTCTCTCTCTCTCTCTCTCTCTCTCTCTCTCTCTCTCCCCTCCCCCCAGTTCCATTAGGGAGTTTGTGCTGTGTGCACGTGACTTGGCAATCTCACCCCTGGAAGCTCTATTAGACTAATAATCTATGCTTTAAGAACAATTGGCAGCAAGGGCTTTGCTCATGCTGGGGCTGGTAGCATATTAGTTCCATTTGTGATGGGTAAGTGCTTTTGGAAATGATAAGACTTCTCTAATAAAATTTATTTTTAAACTATTAGTCACAGCCTTTTACTCCAGGAGATCATGTCACCTGCCCTCTTGTTACACAGAGTGAAGAAGGGACACTTGGGGTTTACCAGTTTATTAGTATGTGAAGACTACTGTCTAAATCTCTCCAGTTTTAGTATCAGCTTCACATCAGTTATTCCAAACCTAAGTTTATACTTTTACCCCATCGCTTTGATGTATTTTTTATTGTTAGTAGGAGATGTTTAGAAAAAGATGAATTTGGGGTGGGTACAATGATGTGGTTCTAAAGTCACATCACTTGGAGGGTCAAACTCATGATGATGGAGAGTTGGACTAGCCTAGGCTACATAAATCATGATGAGTTCCAGGTTCATCAGCCTGGACTACATAGCAAAACTGTCTAGATTTTATTTTATTTTATTTTATTGTTTTGTTTTATTAAGCATTTCTGGCTTCTTGTGAAAAGTGGAGATCTAGCATGTTAGGGGTGTCTCAGTTGGTAAAGTACATATTATGCCAGCATGAGTCCATGAGATTTGACCCCCTAATACCCACATAAAATAGTCGGGTGTTTAACAAGCAGTCTAGCTGAATAAGCTGTTCCCAGGCCCCAGTGAGAAAGCCTGCCTAAAATATTCAAGGTAAAGAATGGCTGAGAAATAATACCTAAGGTTGGCCTGTAGCCTCCGTGTGTACTTGCACTTATATACATATGAACACACATATATGCACACACAAAATTCTGTTTTTACAAATTACTGTCTTATTGGGCAAGTTGAGTATCTTTAAGCCCCTATTTCAGCTATATGACATCTACATGTAACATATAAGCATGAGTTTCTCAGTCCACATTCAACACACATCCTGGTCCTTCTTGATCTTGACTTACCCTATTCAGCTATTCACTGGGTACCACAGCTAACAGAGTTACATGTCTGTCTTTCACTCTTGTACAAAACAAAACAAAAACAAAAACTAACAAACAAAACCCTTGCCCAGCATGCTAGATGCTTTTGTGTCAATGTTGGTATTGCTTATTCTTATCCATGTTTCTCATGCTTATCCATATCCAAGGATAACAATAACTCTTTCTCAGCACAAACATGAATTCATGTAGAGCACAGTGTCGCTGGCACATAGCAGAAAACATCTGGTCATGAATCCATTAGGCAGACAGTTGCTGAGGCACCAGGAGCCCATGGGTCTGAAAGCTGGGCTGCATCTGATGCAGGAAGGGGACCCAGAAGATGTTGTCTTTTGGCCTTCATTTGGCTAGAGATCAGTCTTTGTCCTTGGGGCTTCTGTGACCTCCACAATGCCAGGTGTTATTTCCTACAACCCCAGATGATTCCAACCTTCCAGACTCCATCCCTACTTCCTGGACCACGCCTCCTTCTCTCTCCCATAACAGCCTTGCCAGTACATACAAAGATACAGATAAAGATGGTCTTTGGCAGATGTAAAAAGCAGCGTTTGTAGAGCTCTGGTTCTCGCAACTCTGCAAGCGGACCTGCGCACTGTACAAACCTTCAGAAACCCTCTTGTCTGAGGGCTGCAGGAGGTTGGGCCAGAGAGGTAAGAGTGAATGGAAATGAGGAGGCCCCGCAAACCGCTTTTGCCCAAGGGCTGGTTTTAATGAGCCTGTCCCTAATGAGTTGTCCCTGCAACTAGCTTCAGGCCTAAACAGATGAGGCAGGGATTCTGCTAAATTTTTGATAGGATTTGCACTGGTTTTTATGAGAAAGCAAGCAGTCGAGAGTGCAAAGTCGGGGTCATGAATCTTTTACGAGGGTGGACGGTTGTCCGTCTTGTCAACTGGAACGGGAAAGACCTAGTTGCTAATAGAAACCTTGGCCTCAGCCTTCCTTTCTCACCCAGTAGATCAGCTAATTTGGTCGGGATGGCTGGGTGGTTTTATTTATTTATTTCCTTTCTGATTCAAGACCTGGCCCGTGGCCCCCACAATGAATTCATCTTAAAACTCCATCAAGGGGGTGACTTCCGTCATCCTGACGAATGATCTTATGTGGAACCATCACGGGGTTTGTGCAGACTTTTCCCATGGTGCACTGGGAAGGAACTCCATCAAACACTTTAATTAACATCCTATCCCCCTAGCCCCAATGGTACCCTCCTCTTTCACAGCAAAATTGAAGCTTTCCCCTAAGGTTGCAAGAAAAAAGACTGACCAAGGCTTAAATGTCATTCTTGATTCCTGTGAAGAAGCTTCTAATGTTTTCTAATACCTGTCAATTGTGGCATTGAGTGGTATAAGAGATTTCATATACTCCCACTTTTTTTTTCTAATATGAATAGCTGCCAACAAATATATTGCTCCAGCTTGATTCATCTCCCCAAAGCCAATTTTCTTGGTGGCTTAGAAGGTTACAGAAAACGCTTGATCAGCGGCCTCTATGGCATGGCATGAACTACTGTCCCTTACTTTTCTCTCTCATGCTTTCCTTCAAATTAATCATATAATCGATTTGAAAGGCTTTGGTATCACAAGACCTCCATCCTTCTCTGGCTTCATTTTCCTTTTCCCCTTATGTGGTTTCATGCAAGAAGTCTTTCAGAGCCCTTGGGTTTTATGGGTCATAAAAAGTATCATGCAAAATCTTCACTATAGGCGTTGAGGGTGTACCTCAGCTGGCAGAGGGATGACCTAACATGTACATGGGTTTGATCCCCAGCACTGCAGAAACTTAAGTGTGCAGGTTTATACCTTAATCCCTATACTACAAAGGAAGAGGCAAGGCAATTATATATTCAAAATTATCCTTGGCTACATAGTTTCAAGACTTACTTGGGCTATATGAGACCCTTCCTCACAAGAACAGCTATAAAATATGAAATATAGATCTGCATATTTCTGTTATATATAAAACTCTATTCAGACTTTTTTCATATATCCTGACTTATTTGAACCTTTCAAAAACTAAAGAATTTAGCAATTATCCAGAAGAAATCTCCCCTGCTTTATTAGAGAGGACAATGCAGTATGAAGAGAAGACCTTACCAAAGGCCTTGTATGTAACGAGAGATGCATATGAAGTGCATGTACAGGGTTTCAAACTCCATATGGCAAGGTATGCATGTTTTTATATCTCTTGGTTGCCTGAGGAATTTTTTTCTCCGATTTAAAATAAAAACTATACCTATTTATTTTCAAGAGAGTCTATCAGGAAATAGTCAAGGTGTTCTGTACTTGCTGTGAGTCACAGGTGCTCCTGTTTGCAGAGGTTAACAGACACCAGGCATGTGCATGCCACTTGGTGAGTCACGTTCAGGTTAACACAAATGCACGTGCACACATGCATATGTACTAAAATAAAATAGCTAGTTAGCATTCTCTAAAGCTGAGAGAGCAAGGTGAGTGTGGTAAAGATGTCAGGGAGCAGTGGCGTGTGGAAACAGGGATAAAGATCATGGGAAGTAAAGCAAGGAAAAGCATAATAAGCACAGCATTCTGCAGACTTTCTTCTGACTAGTTCTCACTACCTGGATTGATTTGGGAATGTAGACCTGTCCCATCCAGAAACATGTATGATGGATTCTGAGTCTCAGCAACTACACTGACTGAAAAACATCCTTTACTCTCATGGCTATGTCTTACTTTAATTTTTTTTAATATTTATTTATTTTAGAAAGAATAACAATGAAAATGCATTGCTGCCTGAGGGCATATTATCTTGTTGAAGGATGTTGCATTGAAAGGATATCCTAGGAAGGGAGGTATGATTCCTTGTAAAGGGTTATGCATGAGCTTGGGTTAAATAAAGGAAGGTATTATGGTATTATTAATATGAGTAATAAGCAGGAGGGGTAATTAGTTAAAGAACAAAAGTCCTGTTGTATGCTTTCTTATGGCTAGAGCCTCTCTTATCTTCCATGACTTGTCATTATAATGGAATTCCTTCCTTCATCCTCAGATCCCTGAACCTCAGCATCTCTTTGTTAACTGGCTTTATTTGAGAAAATAAAGGTGGGGACCACAGAATTTCCACTGCATCTATATAAGCAATAGTTGCTCCTGGATATTGAAGAGGCTCATCAGATGGACTTTTCAACATGTAGTTGACAAAGCATCAAACATAGTGATAGCCTGAAGGGAAAACAGTTGCCATCACTTGATTCGGAGTTGACAATGTCTCCAGACCAGAAAAGTCACTGCAGAATTTTCTTGAGGTTTGAAGCACATGGGCCACCTCTCATTCCTGCCTCTGTTCACTGGGGAACTTTGGAATCAAGCCAAAGATGAGCAAACTATTGGTTTTTTGGGTGCCATTTTTTTAGACCCCAAGTATGGACATAGGCTGTTGAATGTTTTCAATTGGGTGATGGTTATTTTCCATTTTAATTCAACTGTTAGGCCTGGTTTCCCTTCTCACACCTTCCCTTTGCTTCCCAGGCAGGCCCATTCCCAAGGGTCAGCAATTTTTTTCTTCTGATCAGCAGCCAAGTCAATAGTCCTGACAACTTTTCCTCCAGAGCCAGCTTCTCTTCCTTTGCTACTCCATCTTGTCTGAAGTCTGGGTTAACTGGGACTTAACTCCTTGTCACCAGTGCTGTGTGATCAGGAGACAGAACTGCCATTCTCAAACAGGGCTTTAGTAACCAGCAATGTTCCTGGAATGTTTGCCCAATGATGAAGCTTCCCCTAATCAAGAGCCTCCATTTGTCCCTCTATGACTGAGTTGCTTGTCAATGGAGCTTGTCAGCTTAAGAGTCACCTCACAGAGTCAGCTGTCCTGGAATAGAAAAATATGTAGTTGACAAAGCATCAAACATAGTGATAGCCTGTAGGGAAAATAGTTGCCATCACTTGATTTGGAGTTGACAAGGTCTCCAGACGAGAAAAATCACTGCAGAATTTTCTTGAGGTTTGGAGCACATGGGCCACCTCTCATTCCTCCCTAATTTCCCAAGTTGAAGAGGCATAGCATAATAAGGTCATGCTTGTCTAGTAGAACCACAGACACGGTTCTGGCATGTTCTCCCTCGATGCCCATATTTGCCTATACCTCAATTGTATTCCATTGTGGTTGGAAGAGGAAGGTAGAATGGGAGGAAAGATGGATGCTTAATGAATTGTAAGCATCCACTAAATACTGAGCAGGGATCACCCCAACAGTTTCAGGAAACAGCCTCTCCAAGGGTGCTCATCTAATCTTGCCATTCCTTCATTATCAAACTGTACATGTGCATACCCCGCTTGACCTAGGAGCTCCACACAGCTCTATACTGTGCAGTTTGTACTTACTCTTGTAAACAAAATTCACTTCCACCATTCTGAACTCTCCTTTTTTGCCTCTCTAGCTGGGGTATAACTAGCTCAATGAATATGAACACAAAACTGGATGTCCTCTTTAAGGAGAATAGTCAAAATGGGAAATCAGTTAGTCACAGGCAGAGAAGAAGCACATTGAACTTGAGGAGATATATATGGAAAGAGAAACATACTAGCCTTTTCTATAAGAGATCCCTGAAGCTTAAGTTAGTTACCTGTTTCTGTGAACTTCTGCTCTCAGAAAGTTCTTTATGATATCACTGACCTTATAACACAGTCATGAACTTTTCTGGAGACTCCACCTGCATTCTTTATGTCTTCCTGCCTGTGACCCTCAGCTTTATCTATATTGATATACTTCATTCATTCTCCCTTCTTAAACAATGGCTTGAAAAATATTAATTCCCAGATATCTGCTTACATCTGTTACAGGCCTTACTGGGGGCAGCAGGGATGGGTTGCATTTGAACTGATCTACATTTAAAAATATTATCAACATGTATCTGGCATTCTGGCATTTCCTGCATTGTTGTCACTGAGGGAGGGGGTCTCAGAAGCATCTTGTTAACTTGCAGGTGTCTAGACACCCCCCCCCCTGATTTACTGCATATTGCTTTGGTTGAGGCTTGGTGACCTTGCCCTGTCATCCCAGCTACTCTAGTAATTGAGGCAGGAGGATTGCAAATTTACATTCTTCCTGGGCTTTAGAGTACATTGAATGACAGTCTAAGCCATTGGAGCAGATAGCTGAGTATATATCTCAGAGGAAAACACTTACCATGTATGCAGAAGGCCATGGTAACAATACTCAATATTCCAATAAATAAGTAAATCTTGGTTTGAGATGGAGGACTGCTTATTCACCTTTCCCAATTCTGAAACACAAGGAGCCTTGGAGGCTATTGCTCTGAAGATACAACACTAATTTGAGGGCTACAGGGTGAATGGAAATCGCCAAGTGCATTTTTATTTGAAGATTTCTAAGGTTTTAGTGATGAAATGGTATAACCATAGAAGGAGATCTCTCCTTGTTCTGGAAGCTGTCTAGAGTCAGTCTGAAAACATGCTTTGTTTCCCTGAGAGGGACCAGTTCTGTCTCTACCCTCATATAAGCTTAAAGATGCCTAGTCACTGGATTTACAGCTCACCCTAATCCCATGTGGCCTCATCTTAAGTAGTCTTATTACATTATAGGATTGAGTAGGCACTGTTTTTGTCTGGGGTATACTCTTCAGTATACCAAGTGAGGGTAGTGTGGTGGTGGAGAAAGGCAGGAAGAAGAGGCATGTGAGCCCAGGCACATCTGAATGCTCAGAAGTCCAAAAGAAGCTGATAATTTGTTTTCGCAGACATTTGTGACAATTCTGGATGAAAGAAAAGAAACAGAGGGCTTAGCAGTGTGACAGGCTAAGCTTACATGGGAAAGCTGGCACTGGGTAGCAGGAAAGGAGAAAGGGACCCATGGAATAGTGATTATATGACAAGTACAGGGATGTCACCATGAAAGAGGGCTTCACTCTTAAGAGTTTCCATAACATTGTGGAAAATGTTCTGAGCCCGGGAAAACCGTACCCAGTAATTTGGGAGGCATTGCCCTGGAGCACAGAAACACTTAAAAATGTAAATGAAGAAAGATGGCTGAGGCTAGCAGGTGTCCAAGACATGGAGATATCCTACCCTCTGTCTGGGCAGGATTTGTAAAAAGCTGACTGTGTTATGGGAAACCTGGATATACTGTGCTTTGTTAATTTTATTTTTTTATTTATGGAATCTTTCTACTTTGTTCCTTTTGTTGTATTGTTTTTTCAGATGAAGTTTTGCTAAATAATCCACACTAGACCTGAATTCATAGCAATCTTGCCCCAACCTCCCCCATACTGGGGCCACAAGCTTATGTTTGCAGCCGCCCTCTGTTCTTCACACTTGCTAAAATCCAGAGGGATGCAAGATGGTCCCCATGATGTTTTATTCTTTTGTTCTGTAGCAAGGGCTTCTTCTTCTTCTTCTTCTTCTTCTTCTTCTTCTTCTTCTTCTTCTTCTTCTTCTTCTTCTTCTTCTTCTTCTTCTTTTAGGACCTTTGCACTTCATTGATTTCCTTGCCAGGTGCTCTTGGCCTAGGCCTGGAAGGAATTGGTCTTCACTGGCTACTAGCCAGGCTTTGTTCCTATACTACTATTTCCCTTGTCAAGGAGGTATGGCTCTTTGGGTCCTGCTTATTACATCACTCTATTCTATAGTTCCACCATATAGTTCTAAATGCTGTTTACTTATTTGGAACTTTCTCTTCTCATTCTCATTAAACTTTTAATTCCTGCTAGACTGAGATCTATGCTGCTTTGAGTTTGAAAAATGGCTGATGCCTAGAAGGTTTCCAGTATTGACTCATTAAAAGGATACTTTTAGCTGGGAGTAAGTGGTGTGTGTTTGTGTGTGTGTGTGTGTGTGTGTGTGTGTGTGTGAGAGAGAGAGAGAGAGAGAGAGAGAGAGACAGAGAGAGAGAGAGAGAGAGAGAATGATTTAAAGAGTTCTGGCTCTGTGCCATGAAACAATGCTTGAGGGGGGGTTCATCCCAGTGAAAGTCTTGGAGATATCTGAGAGGGGTACTCTTGAACCACTGGTGTTCAGGGAGTGGAGAACTGCATCTCTGGCTCCATATTCTAAGTGGTGGAAACTTCAGAAGTCACCAAAGGAGGAGTGTTCACATGAGCCTGGTTTTGAACATGGATTTCAGACTTCTTCTAGACACTGATGTATAGAAGGATGAGGATGGATAGAAATATGGACAATGGAGAATGTTTTGTTTTTAGCGTCCTAAAGGAGTGCTAGGGATGTAGCCCAGTCTGTGGTATGTATTCTTAGCATGCACAGAACATGGAACAGGAAGATCATAGCTTTGGGTCATAACCAGATGCATAGTGAGTTCCAGTTCAGTCTTAGAAACATGAATCCCTGTCAGAACAGCAAAGAATTCCAAGTAACAGTGGGGGAAATGGTGAAGAGAAGAAAATCAGGGAATAAAGTCAGAAAAGAAAGAAGACAATCTCAGGTATGATCATTAAGCATTTTGTGGGCCAAGTTCAAACAACAGAGGCCCTAGGAGTAAGCTGCTTTCCCTCTGAGGATGCTGACTGTAGGGCTACTCACAGGTGTCTCTCTCAGGCTGTGCATGCTTGTATGAGAGGAAAGGTTATGGATGACATGTCTGGGACGTACTGCTTGCTGCCTCCCCTTTCTCTTCTCCTAAATTTGAAGTGGGAAATAGGAACTCAAGGTCAGTTCTAGGAATAAGGAATCCTATGTGTTAGGGAGGGGGCAAGTGAGAGCACTACAGTGAGTGGCTGAGGGACATGAGTCTATGGCAGACTTCTGCTGCTTAGAGGCCAGCTGGGTGGAGCCAATGTAAGGTGCCTATGTTAAGCTCTCCTGTGATCACAGCTGGAATTCACCATGAGGCATCTGGTCCCTAAGTGACACAGAGAAGCCTGATGTGTCAGGAAGAACATCTGGTTAAGGTACTGGCAGAGGAAAATGAAAAGAGCAGGCATCTTGTTGGGGTGTGAAAACACACACAGTGGAGGAAGTATGGTTTTTCTCCGATTTCTAAGAAGACTTTCAGGGTGAGGGTATAAATACCTTAACTCGGGGACTCAGTCTTGTGAGCTCTATCTGTACACACCACTCTGTTCCTTTCTTACATGAAGTATGACTAGTCTGTCCTTTGACTGAGATCACTCAGGGAACCAACGAAAAAGATAAACCACAGTTATTTTACCTATCTTCCTTGACGCGGGTGTACTCACTCTACTGTATACCTTAAACTAGAACTTGAGACCACAGAGTGAACTCAGAATGTTATCGGGAGTATTTTACTTCATTTAAGCAATGAGGTGGGAAACCCAGGTGCTACGCTCATTCTTCCTCTTGGCTTTGGAATCTAGACTTTCTATTCTAAGTAGATTACAACAGTTTTTTTCTACATTGGACTTCGCTAATATTTTGCACTGAAGTCTGCATGCTTTTAATAGAGTTTTTGGCATTGTTTCCTCTCTCCTTTTCTGAGGCCACAGCTTTAAACAACATTCTGGGGAAGAAATACTTATTCTCCATCTCTAAGAGAAAGAGCGAGATATGTGTCAGGTTCAGTGGAGACTGCTGGCCAGCCTTCATGGTCCCCTCCCAATTCCCTAATCTAATCTATTTTACTGGGGTTCGTGGGGATTCCTTAAGCAACAGAAACAGGACTGAATGAGTATAGGTGCAGATTCCCACTGGGCCGTCAGAGTGTGGGGTAGTGTAGGGCTAGGTAGGAAGGGAAGGAGGGGAGAGGAAGAGAAAGATACAACCACAGAGAAATATTGTTGTTCTGTTACCAAAGTAGCATCATTTAAGGCTGCAGCACAATTGCAAGCCAAGGCAGAGGGAAGCAATGTGGCTTTAGTAAACTGTCAGAGTGTAATGAAACAGGGAGCCATGCTACTTTATGATAAAGCCAAGTTACAGGCAGGTGGCAGCTGCTGTAAATATGTATATAAATAACCATGAGAAGAGAATGTCGGGACTTCCAGCCAGCTTAGTTAAAGCATTTTAGTAATATTCTATTTAGGGTAACAATGTAGCCTGATAATTTCCATGGAAAGTACATCATAGGAGATGGAATCAGTGTGTAGGTGATCTGAATCTCTGTAAGATCTGAGAATAACACTAGATGCCCAGTGTGTCCCCATCTGTCCAGAATGGTTTCTGATGTTATGTTGGGATGATTGTGGTACTTACTTTTCATAAAAGGTCCATTACTTTGCTATTAATAATATGAAAAAATCAGGTAAATTGTCAGCATCCTGGACTTAGAGTCTTAACTGTGACAAGGAGCCAAGTGATAACCTAATTTATTTTATTTTCTCACAGAAATCTAACATATTTTCTGGGTCTTTTCAGATGTTAGATCTGAGGGAGGGAAAGAGGGAGAGAGGGGCTGAGGCAGGGGGGAGAGAGAGAGAAGGAGGGAGAGAGAGAGAGAGAGAGAGAGAGAGGAGAGAGAGAGAGAGAGAGAGAGAGAGAGAGAGAGAGAGAGAGATTAAGCTTGCTTCAGGCACTTTTCTGCTTCTAGCCATAAAGTATTACAGGTTATTGAAGATACAAAAAGTTGGGTTCATAAACTAGACTCCCCACCTATGTGGCCAGTAGGGATGGGAGCTTTTGCCTTCCTTAAGAAGGAAAGCTACCAATATGTGAAAGGTCAATGAGTTGATCTAAGACAAAAAGAAGGAGATGAAGATGCATCCGTCTGTGTAACTGCTCATATTTGGGGGTCAGGGGGGTGCTTTTCAGGGATGTGATGAAGGGATGGTATGTACTTCAGGCAAAAATCCAGCTTCTCTCTCCTGCTTAAACACATCTGTTCTATGTCCTCTCTCTTGGAACTTTCTCTTGAACATGCAGAGACTCATCAGTGTCAGGCTGGTTCAGGACCATTTCATGAAGACCCATCACACTGCAGGTAATTAAAATCTACTCCTGACATTGTAGGTGAAAGCTTGTCTTTCTAGGTTTTGCTCTTAGGTTTATATTCAGCTACTGCAAGGCAATGACCATGTTGTGGGTGTGATACTGAGCACAGGAATCTGATCATAAACCACACTTGGACTGCTTACCACCTTGAGATTTTGATTGCATCTAGAATGGGATATCATTAGAAGCCCTCAGTTTCTGCTGGGAATTCTACATGAACGTCTCTCAGACTTGAAGTCTTATTACTTTAGCCTCTACATCCTGAGGTTATAATATATCTGACTCTTCCTCACATTTTAATTAATGACAAACATTATAGATCACTGTAAGTTTGAAGACTTGCTCTTTTTCTCTATTCTTAGGACATACCTATTAACTGGGCAATGCATGCTAGCATCCATTCTTGGAAAATGTCAAATTGTACTTCTTTCATTAAGGACAGTTTTCATAGAGCTCTATGTTTTGAAAGAGCCCACAGTTACTCAAATGTTATATTTGGAATTCTCAATAATTGTATAACAAGGCTTCATAATTCACCTCTCCACCAAGCCTCAAAAATGCTTTGCCATCTGTGTTCAAAGGCAAAATGGGGTAGGAGCTGGTCTAACTAATGTTCCTCCATGTCTTGGTTCCTACACGATACTGTACATCCAAGAGGGGTCTCACCTGCAGAAACATGAAAAAGATCTACTTCCATCTCCAGGCTGGTTGTAGACTTCCATAGCTAATAGAGTCGCCTTTCAGTAGACAGTCATCCTAGTACATCTGCCCTGTTGATATTGCACTTGTATTAATCCAAAGTAAACCTCAAGTACTCAGCTGAAAAAACAATAGTACAAGTAGGACATGCATGGCTCCCCTGCTCCTACTGTCATTTATTAAGGTCCAGGGTCTCCTTGTGTCATATCCTCTTTGATATATTAATATTTTGATGTAACCTGCAGCAAATGGTTATTTAAAAATTGATTTGTAATTTGCATGGATGAGGGGAACTTTAGGTGACCTAGGTATCTAGTGAATTAGTAGCTAACAATAGGGCCATTAAGTTGGCCATTGATGATTTGAGGACTTGTGTTCTGGGTTTCCAAAATGGGGATTTTATAATTTAATTTTATCAGTCTTCTGTTTGAGACACTAGTATTGAATAGTAACACTATATACACACAGAGATGCATGTACACTAACATAAACACACACACATATGTATATATTTATGTATGTATGTAGGCAGGCACACACAGACAAAACATATGCACACCTCCATTATTCAACTGTTCATGTTCTCCAGGTGCTGTCCATTCCTATCTAATTAAATGGTAAGCTGGACTGTCTTCTGCTTTGACCTCCTCTGGAACTCTCTGAGTCTCATTTCTTCCTCTTCTTTACAATCACAAATAAACCATGTACATGCTTCAAACAGGAATTGGATTTCATCGCTCTGCTTTGGGGCCTTTGACTGTGTTGCTCTCCTATTGTCAAGGGTCTTCTCATTTTATCCGAGGTCATCTCTTCTGATTCCAGGCCTCCTTGTAAACCTCCTAACAAGCAGCTGCAATGTGAACTCAAAGAAAAGATCAGCTTACACTCTCTGCCACTGGACAGTGACACAATTGGTTACTTTGGATGGCTGTTCTCTCAGTTCTGCTATGCTCTGTCAGACTCATGCCCATTCATTCTTGATTAGACATCATCTCCCGAGTTATCCGGTTCCTAATTAGCCTTCTAACTAGAATATACCTTTGTGTTCCCAGCCCTAACAAACTGTACTTTTTTCCATGAAGTGAGTCATGTCTTTGCTTACAGAATGTTTGTAGCTCATATGCATTCAATCCACAAACCCCACCCAGTGCATATTTGGAGAAAAAGAGAATCTCATACATACTCTGGCTTCAATTCACCCATCTACATATCTACCCTTCTATCAATCTACATATTTACTAATCTTCCCACCACCTAGCTATTCATCTACACACCCATACAATTATTCATCTTCCATCAGTTGATCTGTCCGTCCATCCACATGTCTATCCATCTATTTTATATTACTATTCACTTTCTTCCATCATTGTAGAAGAGATATTGGCCATCACTGGCTTATTTTCAGGATACCTCATCCTTTGTTTCACTGACCCCTTGCTATTTATATTCTTCATGAAGACTTTGTAGCCACTGTATCTTCTTCCTAAAATGCAGTTTCACAAGAGACTTGCCAAACTAATCCCTTCTTTTACTCTCATTTCATCACACACCCCATCTTTTAGACAGAATTTTCCTGAAAAGTCCATGAAGTTGGGACCCTTCCTCCCTTACTTTCCCTTCCCTAACAGCCATCACTTGCTACCCTCTCAGATTCCCCATGTTCTGTTATCTCAGTTGTGTGGACCACACTAGTTTACAGGCACCACCAAGGAAGGTCATTTGTTTTCTGACTTGTTGCTGTGTCTCTGGATGGTAATAGATGAACGGGGAATGGATAGATGCATATATTGGTGGATGGGTTAGTGGGTTTACCTGGATTGTTGGCTAGATGAGTAGGTGATTGTGTAGGTCAGTGAAATTATGAATGGATGGCCAGGTTTTGGGATGGGTAGATAGGCAAAATGATGCATATATAAATAAATAGTTGATTATAGTTGGATAGATGGATGAATGCATAGATGGGTGACTATACATGGCTAGGTAGATGAATTTTAGGTGTTTATTTGACCTTAGATTTTAATATCAACACTCATCTCCATCTTTTATGTTATGGATTCAGAGTGAATAACCACGTTCTACTTAGGCACAAACTCTGGAGCTTTCAGAAATTTTTATAATTTTAACTCATATGGACAATTGCTGTGCATTTGCCATTTTATATAAAAATTTACCACTGTTGTTTCTTTGACAAACTAAAGACAGTCACTGAAGTAAGACCTTCCAAAGACTGCTGGAGGTGAAAAGCTGGTTTTTTTTTTTTTTTAAGCTACTCACAAATCATTTTCTGTTTTTTATGCCCACAATGAAACATTGCATCCAACCTGCTGAGTGGCTGTAAATTTCAGCTCTCTTTTAGAATACTTGGAAAATATGTTGACATGCTCACCTTTTACCTTGAGTTTTAGTTCTAGTTTCAAAGAACCTATTGCCTACTGTTGTTTTTGTCAATCATATACATGATCTAGAAATTGCACCATTTTGTCACTCCAAATTATGGCTTGCATCTGGTAAGAGCACCAGAGCATCTTTCCAAGATGCAATGGGCAGCAAACAATATGGTGAAGAGGATTTGAGTACTTTGGTTTTGTTTCAGTTTGTCTTAATGTTAATTGCTTTCAGGCCCTAATATATATACATTTAATGTATTACTTCTTTCTGTTGTTGTGTTCAAACATGTTTGTGTGTGTGTACCTGGAAGTGAGAATGCACATGTGTGCACATGTGTACATGCACAAATGAGCCGTGTGTGTGTGTGTGTGTGTGTGTGTAGACAAGAAGACAGTTTGGATGGTTTTCTTAGTCCCTCTCCACCTTGTTTGATACAGGGCCTTTCATTTGTAAGCTAAAAGTTCAAAGTCAGCTGGAATAACTGGCTAGTCAGTGATCCTAAAGTATCTGCCATCTCCCCAGCACTGGGATTACTAGATCATGTGACTGTTGCCTTGAACTTATTGCCTCATTTCCTAACCTGCTGAATAATTTCTATGCTCCAAACTCATAAGAGGCCGAAATTCTACTTAGATGGTTTATTGATTTGATCATTTTGGTATGATATAATTGAAAAATGAATCTAAAGTAGCTTATGGAAAGGGGGCATACATATTTCAAGGAGCAAAACTTCTCAAGGTATGATTTATACGGTTGGATAACTGGGATAATTTAGAAATTCAAAAGTGTCATTAAGGCTTCAGTTTCTTCCTGTATTTCTTTGCTGTCATTTTTATTCTCCTGGCATATCCATTTAGGTCAGCATTACTACAGATACCTAAGATATCAGCCATTGTGCCAGGAGCCGCAGTCCAGGAAAGAATGAAAAGTGTCCCCCAGGAAAAGCTCC
Organism: Sigmodon hispidus; assembly: GCA_004025045.1. Classification (NCBI taxonomy): domain Eukaryota; kingdom Metazoa; phylum Chordata; class Mammalia; order Rodentia; family Cricetidae; genus Sigmodon; species Sigmodon hispidus. The sequence continues at coordinate 152,220 of PVIH01002736.1, read as the reverse complement.
AAAGCCTCCCATTCAACTACCTGTCCTAGGTCAGATTCTTTCAGTTTCCTTACTCACTTAGCAAAAGAAATTAGTTCCCTAAGGTTGGTTTCTACCAGTAATGTTCAAGCATGAATGTTCTTCAGAAGCACTTAGAATACATGCTTACCAGAGTGCAGAATTATGCTGTGTACTCTCAGTTTCTGTTCTGGTGCTCTAGGGTGATGTATGAACAATCACATGTTTTAGAATGTGACACTGAAGTTGGTCTCAGCCACATTTTGAGACCCCAAAATTTGAAGTTTCTTCAGGAGCTCTCAGTGTCACACAGCTTGAGTGTCGTTACCAAAGCGTTCCGGGCTCCCCACCACCTCTATCTGTTCTTCAGCCTCCTGTAATATTTAGGATAAAAATTTAAGGGTTTTCCCATTAACATGCAAAAGGACAAACCAGAGCAGCGGGTAGAACAGAACTGTGTGGAGTCTTCTGAGGATGCCCTGTTGCAAATAGCCTATGTTTACAAAGCCAGCGTATGAATGAGGCCAGGGAGGCTGCCCACAACACTCTAGGGAAAGTAACTGACTATAGGTGGAGTTTTCTGTATTTCGATGATATTTCTTGGTGTTAAATTCACCCTGCCATTGGCACTTGAGTATGATTGTTTCTTCATCATTGCCATTTTGTTTTCTCTGTTCTTTTTTTCTCTTGCTCTTCCTTGCCATGCCTTTCTCCCTGCTTCTATCTCTTCTCCTCTGCTTCCTTTTAAATGCCATGAGAGCAGGATTTTATTTTTTTTCCATGTATCTCCAGACACACACCTTGTATCTTCTGTGATGTCCTGGGGTTTGCCTTAGGCTTGAACATTATCTCTAACAGTCCACCTCATACCCATTTTTTACCATTTCTTGAGAAATTTAAGCTTTTTCCTACTCCAGACTTTGCAAATTTTGTTCTTCCAACGAAGAAGCCTTATTCTGGCATGCTTGAAATTCTAGATGATTCCTTCAAACTTGCAGTGAATGTGACCTATTTTTTTAGTGACATCTTTTCTCATTGTAATTTAGGTACAACTCATTACGTTTACAATGAATGTGTGGTCTTTCTTGATTTTGCTTGTTGTATGGAATCTTCTATGCAATTCTAAGCTGTATGGGGCAGAGATTCTATCTTGTTTTGTATTGCCATGTCATGCATTCCGTGGCATCAGACGCATAATTTGTACATTTTAGATAACAGATTATCTAAGGTAAGCTCCACAGGTGTTCATGGTAAAAAGATTTGTGAATAGTTAACATTGTCCGAGCTTTTCTAAGCCGACTTCTCTCTAGTTCAATACATATTCTGTTCCCAGTGTCATAGGAAGCACTCTCAGTCTGGATTAGCTGATGAAAATACATCAGCACCACCAAGCATGGTCATACTCACCTGTTTGCAATGCCTGCTATGGGGCAGAGGGAGTTCTGCATGCTTTGAGAAAGCCAGTCTATGGGCTGGGTTCTCAAGTCATTCACTGGAGAGCCCCCTGCTTGTGCATCAGTGGAGAATGAATAAATGAAGATTCTAGCGATCCTCTTTAGTCTGAAAGATCAGAAACACTAATTCAGAGAACTAATAATAGGCATAGGCAAGAGGAAACCCAGGTACTGCTGTCATATATGTTGTAGAGGTTTTAGGGTAACTGATATTGCTGGCTTACTGTCACTTGCCTCTGCGCCTAATCTTCCAAACAGAAGCACCCCTGCTGCTTATCTAAGCAGCTTTTAGTTTTTGGCTTTGTTGATTTTATTTTATTTTTCAGATGGGACTGATCTTGAAGTCACAATCCTTCTGCCTGCACTTCCCAGAAACCTGAGCAGTTTAGTCGTTTTAAAGAACTCTAGCAGAGCTGATATGATAGATCATTCAGTAAAGTACTTACCTTGCAAACATGAGAATCTCAAATCAATATTCAGAAGCCACATTAGGAAGAAACAAGCAAAGAAAGGAAGGAAGGGAAGGCAGACAGAAAGGAAGGAAGAAAAGGAAGACAGGCAGAAAGGAAGAAAGGAAGGAAGGTAAAAAGAAAGAAGGAAGGAAGCCGGGCGTTTTGGCATGTGTTTGTAATTCAAACACTCAGGAGACAGGGGTAGATCCTTGAGTCTTTCTGGCCAGTCAGTCTAGTCTACATGGTGAGTCATAGGGCCATGAGAGACTCTATCTGAAAACAAAAATGTGGACTCCACTTGAACAATGAGACCACAGATTTTTCTCTTGCACACCTACACATACAAACTAGGCACACATAATATACCCACATAGAGTTCTGGCTTAGGTAACATGACATGGAGAATGTCCCAGTGAACCCCTATGAACTGCTAAGCATCCTCACAGCAGGGATCAGGTGACAGTGTTGGATAACTGCTGGGTATGACTGTTGCAGGGACCTCAAGCATCTCCATCCTCACAGCTGTGCTGATCTCTGATGTCAGCTTCAGACTCCAGAGACTTCATGTGCCTGTGTCTTTTAAGAGCATTCTTAAAGACATGCTATTTGGGCAAAGAGAATGGTGGATATAGCAACCACAATGACTGAAAAGCCCCCAATGCCCAGAGAGGACATTCAACCCTTGACTGTTAGAGAAGGCAGTATAATATAATGGTTGAACACATAGATTTTGGAATCAAATAAATGCTGGTTGGAATCCCAGCCCTATCATTTACTAGCTGTGGGACCTGGAGTAAGATAATTCAGCTGCAGAAAAATGTGGTATGATAATAAGAGTGACCTTGCTGGGTAGCTTGGGGATTAAGTGAGGCTGTGTACCTATGGAGAAACAGAAAAGGAAAATGAGGTGGCTGCAAGGACCCTCCTGTTCTTATCCATTGCACCTACAGGGTCTGTTCTGCTTCTGCCTCATCCTGTTCCAGAATATTGCTGTCCTGCCCGCCTTCAGTTTCTAGAGAGAACTTCCTTTGTTTCCAGAGCTCAGTCTACAGGCTGTGTAATGAGCCTGATCTCATTCAGTCCAGGTGCTCTGGTCCTTGAACTGGAGTTGCTATGTCCATAATTTGTACATTTTAGATAACAGGTTATTTTGCTAAGAGGGAGAATCTTTAGTCGAATCCAATACAGTCCCAGCAAGCAGAGCAGGAGGAAAATACCTAATTCGGGCTTGTTAACCACTGGGCTTCTGAGAACAGAATCAGCTTAGCTGCTTGCAAATAAGCAAGGTTCACAGGACTTGGTTGAGCCAGCAAGAAGGTAACAAGCTGTGTGTGAAAACCCCAGGATTAAATCTCCACAGCAAAATTGCTTGGTGCACAGGATCAAAAGAGCCACAAGAGGACCAAGACAATGAGCAGACTCCCTTCTGCGTGCTCGCCCAAACCTTTCCATTAGCAAAACCCCAAAGAGTATAGACTTTGGCATCTTATCAAGAAATAAGGCTGTGCTTTAGATTATAATTAAAACAATAAATTCTTGTCCCCTGCGTGCATCCCGATTAGATTGTTGACACCGTGTCAAGCTGTTAAGGAGATAAATTCATGCTGCTACCAGCACTCACTACACTCTGCATTTTTGAGTTGCTCAATTTTTTTTTTTAACATGATAACTTGAAAATAATATATTGGAGGATTTTTTCCTCCCATTTCTTTATCAGGTTATTAATGTTGGTTCACATGCAACTTCAGGACTGTTGAGTTTTTTGTTTGTTTGTTTTTGTTTTTGTCCTGGAGTTTCATTCAGGTCCCAGTGTGATCACTTAAAGAACTCGTTTGTGAGTAAAAGATGCCCATCAGCATTGCACACACAGGGGTTTTCATGTTTCCCACAGATACATTGCTGTGAAGGATGGCTAAGGATGCTTGCCATTGGGTTTGATTCCTAGAACCCAAATCTGGTAGGGAGAGAGAACTGACCCTCTCAGGTTGGGCTCTAGCCTGTACACATGTACACACACACACACACACACACACACACACACACACACACAAACACAAATAAAATACAAATTTATAAAATATAAGACAACCTCTGTAGGCATTTAAGACATGATCTGGCTCTGCACTCTTTGTCTCTTCAAGCACTATGAGCAAATGCATTACACTAATGGATCCCAGTGTACCCAAGCCACACTCTGGATGGGAGGGGACTACTAGAGTAGGCTGTGGTGGGATCTATGCAAGTGACTCATCTAGAAATTTGGGGCTGTGGAGCCATGCTGCCAGTCAGGCTCCTTTTCTGAGACTGTGCACGTGTCCCCTCTGGACCTCTGTACATGGAGTTTCCTGGTCTCAAAGGGGCACAGGATAGGGATTCACTTAAGTAGCTCCCACTCCTTTTAGATCTCCTGTCTTGTTTCCACCATGAAACTGAATCTTCACATTAACACTTAATGCTGGAGTAGCTTTAGGTTTATAGCAGACTCCCTCTGTCCCCACACTCTTCCCCTTATTCTTAAGACCTTGATTTACTGTATCACATTTGTCACAACTAATGAACTGGAACTAAACCATTTACAGTGGGGTTGGTGCATAGTGCAGGTTCTTCAAGTACAGTCATGTGGTTCAGCGGTCTTCCTTTCCAGATATCTTCTTTCAAAACTGGATTCTGGACCTGCGAATACCTACTTCTTATTCATCCCTCCTCCACATCCTTGACACCTAGAATTTTGCTTTTTTTGGTAAATTTGATTACTATAAGCACATCGTATACACAGAACAAGATGTGTCGTTAGCATCTTCTTTCCAGGGCACAAACACTCTGAGGTTCATTCATGCTATTAAATGTATCAGGGAGCCATTTCTTTGTAAAGGCTGAGTAGTACATGGCTGTATGTCTATTGCTAATCTGTCCAGTGGACACCTGGATTATTACTACCTTTTGCTTATTTTTTTATAATATATTTTAGGATGCCTCCCTTTATCCTTGGTGCATGAAGTCCGATTTTTCCCTAAACATTATAAGGACATTTCAAGGAGTGAGTCATGGTAGTTCTTATCTTGTAATCAATTCTGAAATGAGGGGAAGGTGGCACTTGTACCCATGAGCTGTGCATCACAGATTAGAACAGGAGAGAATCCAGAGATGTTAAACTCAAGTCTGATTTGAAGTTCTGTCTATTTTCCTGCCCTCAGTGGATCCATTTAAAGTAGTAGAGACAGAAGAGGTTAAGACCTTCAGTCTCTATCCCTTAAGAGGGATGTGTGATTCTCTACTGTCTAGAAGCTCATGGGTCTGACCTGCCACTTGGCTGTCACTAATGCTGGCAAGAAATGTCACTATTTTGGTATGCCCTTGTTGCATGGTGTTTCCTGCTTCCATGGGTCAGATGTCAGCCCTACTCAGTGTAGGCTGAGACGCTGACGTCAGGACTCTCAGCAGCTGTGCACAGATGAGAGCATGGGAGAGAAATTGGTGAGAACAGTTGAGCATGTGTTCAGTACAACTGTGCAGCCTGGCACCTCTCTCTTAACACCTCCTAAAGTAAAATAAAATAAAAGATGTTTAATATGATTTCTTAGATCTTCTCTTTCACCCACAGACAAGCATAATCTTTTCAAAATATGAGATTAAAAACAGCATGGAAGTTTCACATTTATAATCACAGCACCCAGGAGGCAGAGGCATGGGTATCATGAGTCCAAAGGAAACCTGGATTTTAAGGAGAAATCATATCTCAAAAAATATAGATACAGGTATTTATATAGATGTGAATGTATAGGTATCCACAAGTGCAAACATGAATCACTTGTGATTTGCTCTAAACACATGAATAATTCAGTTGCCATCCTTGGTGCTATGACCAGGAGAGCTATACAGGTATATAGCCTTTCTATGGTCAACAGGACTGTCTGGCAACTCTCACCCTTGCTGCTTTTCTTGGTAACTCGTCTGAAAGTCAATTTCCTCCCCCATCTCTGCATTCTAAGTCTGGAAATAGTGCTATGAAACTTTCAGAGGTCACATTACATTATTTTGATACCAAGTACTTTGTTTTAGAATATTCCATTTATGCAGTACCACAATGCACACATAAGATTTGCTGTGATTTTTCTCCTTTGGCTTATCTCCCCAGAAATGTAGCTGTTTTCCCCAGAGATGTTACTGAGACCATTGCTGTGTGTTTGTCTAAGAAATATTAATATCTAGCTATGTGGTCACAGAAATTTCAACCAGTGGTGACTTGCATTCAATTTAAGACATGGGCTATTACAGGATTTGAAGAGATTGTCCATTGGTGGGTAGTACTCATTCAGAGGACCTGATTTTCATTTCCAGCATCTACATCAGAGCAGCTCAGAACCCATTGTAACTTCAGTTCCAGAAGATGCAATACCCTCTTCCGGCCTTTATAGGTACCTTAACTCATGTGCACATTTGTACTCACATACACACACACACACATAATTTAAAAAAATAAAATAAATCTTTTTAAAGAATAAGTATGAAATCTAGAAAAGACTTCTCACTTTTCAGAAATTATCAGATGAAATCTTATCATGATTATATGAATCCACAAGATAGTAGCTTGTCTCTTGATTGTACTCTGATTATTTAGAATAAGTATGGTGTTAATACCACATTAATTTGACTATGCTTTTTATTGCCTGTGATTTTTGAAAAGTTTTTTAGAAAAAGATATGTTCTTTATTTCCAAGCAGAAGGAAGTCTGTCTATTCAGGAGGTAAATACAAATATGAACTAAAGATGCTTGGAAAGAACTTAGGTCATAGCAATGATGAACGGATGGATGTGCTTTGCATTACTCTCTTTGTTTGCCTACCTCACACTTGGCTGAGAAGAGTCCTGTAACACTTATATCTTCCTGAGCTCTGCTTTGCTAACCTTAATGGAAGAACAGATTCCACAGCATAGACCAGGGCTGGTCATTTCTGGTATCTCAATATTACTTCTCCCTTTAGTATTATGATTTTACATATTATATTATATTTTAAATATTACTATTATGAGATCATATATGTATAGAATATAAAGGCATGCATCTTGTCTCATACTTGCTTCTTCCTTCATTTATTAAGTGATAACATGGCGGCAATTATTGACCAGGGTGAGAGGGTGTGTGCCAAGTGCCCAAGTATCATTCAACTCTAACAATTACTCAAACCTCCTCAAGTACCTTTGAACTATCTATTAATTGACACACATAACTGAGTGTTAGTTTTTTAATATGTCTTTTCATAAAAAAGAGACTCTTCATTTCTCTGGCTATTATCTTCTCTTCAAAATGAATAAAAGGTCTATTCTTCCCTATTTGGATTCCAAGTGCCCTACAAGTCTGCTATGAAGGTTGTCTGTTAATATATGTAGTGTTCTAACACTTTGGTAAGTTCATTCCTTAGGCAAATGAAATGAAATGTGACACTATCCTCCAATGACCTCATGTATAGTCTATTAGTAAAGATCCTGATTGGAAGCTCGTGTGGGGTGCACACATTTTATACTCCACTTGGAAAGCAAAGGGAGGTGGACCTCCCTGAGTTCAAGGCTAGCTGGTCCACAGCAAGATTCAGGACAACCAGGGCTACACAAAACCTAAACAGAAAGATCCTGGTGTAGAGCAACATTGGCCCCATGTATTATTATATGTGTAGACTGAGATTAAGCTTCAAATGCTCAACTTTCCAGTTTTCACTTGGCCTTCTATAAAATGGGTGTAGTATAAATGGTTCCTAGGGCATCTGGGGCAAGCTATATGAGATGGAGAGCATGAAGTGGTCCTTGTGAGGCATGTGTTAGCTAATTGTCTCATTGCTTTGATAAAGTGACCTGACAGAAGCAGCTTAGAAAGGAAAGACTCATTTGGATCATAGCTTGAGAGTATGGTTCATAATAGTAAGGAAGGTATGGCTGCAGGAGCATGAGGCAGCTGGTCACACTGCATCCTCAGTCAGGAAGCAGAGAGATGGATGAAGATGCTCAGCTCCCTGTCCATTTTATTCAATCTGAGACCACAGTACATGGGATGGAGCAGCTCATACTTAGAAGCGGTCTTCTCTCCTTGGTTAAATAGGTCCAGCTAGACCCTCATGACTTGGCAAAGGACTTGTCTCCTATGTGATTTTAGATCCTGTCAAGGGACAACCATCTTATCATCCTGAGACATCTAACTAGTTTCCATTCTCTGTGGGTCAGCTCTTATCGCTAATGCTGTTAGTTATCAAATCTATCCTTCCAGTCCTCTCCCACCATCATTCAGTATTTATTGAATACCTGAATTTTTATAGGCAGTTTAAGAGTCACACTTTTCCCTTGTGACTCTGACAATTACAGGATTGTATTTCAAATGTTTCCTCCTTGATGCAATATACTTGAACTTAGTGAGCCAGAGAGTCCTTTAAGAAAAAAAAAATGTGTCCCTTGTCATGATCAAGTTCTGTCCTGGGGTTGCTGTTTTATGTAGAGATAAAGGAAGTGGGTATCTGTGCTTTCTTTTGATCATTTACTGTGACCCCAGTAGAAGCACAAGAATAAAACTACTCAATATAAAAGTAGAGAAAGGTTTGTGATCTGTTTTCAATGCTGGCCTTATTTTGCATATACTGGGAGAATGCATCGTGAACAAGCATTTGGGTATAATGATGTGCTAATATCAGGTTTGTAGAACCCCAGGTCACAATCCTGACTATGTTGCTTAGCACTTGAGTGGCTGTTGATAAGTTATTGGAACTACTCAGGCATCCATTTACTGACACGAAATTAGTGTTGTTTACTCTAAGGTATAAGTGCCATCCCCAGAAGACCTAAAGCATAGAATCTGCTTTAATTGGCCATGAATCAGATAGGTATGAGGTTTCATTTACTGAGTGGTTAGCACTAAACAGAGCTGAGCAGATGCCTTCATGCTAGACAAGCGGATATAGCCTCATAACTCACAGAAGAGGTACTGGAATCAGAATCTGAGTTATAATCTCAGCAAGTCTCCAGAACTCTTCTGTTGCCTCCATAACTGTGTTATATATTACAATTTGCAAAAGCTTAACATTTGTAGGTGACTTAGTAAATGCTAGTTATTCCTATCACTCAAATATCACTACTGTAAATATCTTAATTACTTTGTTATGATTATAATAAAATACCCGGATCAAAACAATGCAAGGGAGGAGGGGTTTATTTTGGATGTAGTTCTAGATGGATACCTTCCATCCTGGTGAGAGGACATGGCAGTAGGTAGGAAAGGCAGAAGCATGCTGAAAGGAACAAGGGGCTACCTGGCTACAGTGTGTGCGAACTCAGACAGACAGCAGAGAGTGATGAATACATATTGCCGCTCCACTCTCTTTCTCCACTTACATAGTCCAGAACCTTAGCCAGGAGAGACACGGCCACAGTGGTGAGTCTTCCCACCTCCATTAGCTCAATCCAGGTAATCTCCAACATGCATGCCCATAACCTCTCCTCCTGGGTGATTATAGCTTCCGGGAGATTGACAGTGAACCCTAACCATTAGACAGTAAAATCTGTGCAGGCTTCATATTACAGAAGATGTAAGGAGCAGACTCAGGTTCTGTCCTTTCTTCTTTACGTGTAGGGGCCAAATAAGTGACATCCTGAAAATGATGTCTTCTTCAGCTACAGGGAGAAGTTTACTCAGCTGTCCTCAGAGATGTCACCTTTGGGGCACATTCTATAAACTGTACAAAATTAAATCCCTCACTTCATTCCCCCCCAAAAGACCCCTCAGAAGCATCGCTCTGTCCCCACTCCACCCCCTACATATCTGTACCGCAGAAGCAAGAGAGGATGTGAGTCCAATCCACCCCCCAAACACAAAATCCCTGGGAAGATGTATGAGGCTGCATATAAATTGCATTGAATTTGGCCAGCCATGGGCTAGCGTTGCTTTTATGCTGAATATCAGCGAAAAGTATGAAATGGAGATTACATTTTCAATTCTGGCTTTTCCCCCAAAGCTCTGCAGAGACTCCTTCATCCGCTCCATCCATCACAGCACAATTGCACTGGTGCGGAGTCTTATGCTTTGCATTCCTTCCTGGGAAGCGAATCTGCTACTTGCTGTCAGACTGGAACAGTGAGGTACCATTGTCCTCATTGGCTGGCTTCTTTATTCTCTGCTGTACCCCCTCTTCTCAAATCCCAGCCTTTTGGGGCTATTTTTGTTCTTAAGATCTATCACACATGAAGATCACAAAATCAACCATGCAGTCACACACACACACACACACACACACACACACACACACACACATACACGGCATGCTTTGAGATGCTCAATTGCTATATTTGTTTCTTAGGTTGTCCAGGGCAGAAATAAGATGTTGCTGCGAGTGAAGTTCATCCACTGACAATGGGAAACATGCTTATTACTCCATCCTGAAATACATATATTCATACCAGCTATTTAGTTCCTATCCTCACACAGCCCTAAATCACTGTCAGAGTCTCTGCCCCAGCTTTAGTCTGAGGGGGGATAAGAAAAAGAGTTTTCTGGTGGAGGGTGGAAGCGTAATGCCGCACATGTGGCTTTATATTGCCACCAGCTTCCATGTCCTCAGCAGCCTTTTCCTGCCCACTCTCCTTGCTGCTCTCTCCTGCCCCTCCCCCACCCTCAGTGATTGCCTGGCTAGCTCCCCAAAGAGAAAATGTGTTAAGTGAACTTGACAGATTCCAGGCTGGCTCCATATGGCAAGGCCCAGGTTGCATGTTCCTGGGGTCCCCAAGCTGCTCTCACCTTATTAAGATGGCAGTAACTACATGCAAGTGAAGTTCACTGCATGGTTTTAATTCCTGAGGTCCCAGAGAGCAAGCAGCCTCAGACTTCAAGGAGAAATTAGAGGCAGCATCTTCCACTGCAGATGAGGGATGAGATCTTTTTCTCTATTGCTGACACAGAGATGTCAAGGAGGCAAGGGAGTCATGGCCCAGAGTAGGAGAGATACCTTGGCAAAGTGCAGAGTTTGGGATGAGGTCTTTCTTGAGGCAGTCAGAGGTGTCTGAGGACAACATGTAAGCAACATCATACTCTTGTTTATGGCTTGAACACCGTCTGAACCTTTGGACTCCTACACATAATTGAGACTTGGACTTTGATTTATAAGTATCTAATTTCAGCTCCTCCTTCATTTGAAAGCCATAGAGAAAATTAACTCCAAATCAAATCAATGCATTTCAAGTGGATAAGCCCTTGTAACCCAGTGATTAAGAGCTGGAGTTGAAGCCTACATTTTTAGATGGTGGGAATTTGTGAGAATGAGTCTGTAAAAGACAGGCCTTTGCTAGAAATCACTTTATATGACATGTATAGAAAATGTGGCTACCTTTTTTTTATGCTGTGGATTTCCATATTTTACAGAGAACTGTAGTTATGTAGAAGGGAGACTTCTAGAAGGGCAGAGAGTCACTTAATTTGAATATGTAAAGAGAATAGCAAGAACAGGCACAGAATTTACTCCAGGTATTTCATGGGGAGAATATCTAACCAGTGGTTTAGGATTTTTTAGGGGTATGTAGAATGAAAAGAGAGAGCATTCAGCAGGAGCATATGCAGTGGGGGACTGTATTACATGAGGGAAGGTCTTTCAGGAGACTGAAAGTGTCTTCTAGCTTCAAGGTCCCTAGATTTTAGTCACCTACTTGCCCATTTGAGATAATTTCCTGTACAAATACACTGACCAAAATGACAAATAATTATGAAGACTTCAGAGTTTGTTTCTCTCTACCCACCTTGTGTGTGTGTGTGTGTGTGTGTGTGTGTGTGTGTGTTATATGTATGCACTCACATATGTAGTAGGTACCAGTGTACACTTATTGAGATGGCCAGAGTATGCAAATTTTTGGTGTGCTTTTGTTTCTATAACTCTCTACTTTATATCCTTGAGATAATCTCTCACTCACAATGGAGCCAGGCAGCCAGCCACCAAGCCTAAGTGACCTTCCATCTCTGCATACCCCTTTCTCCAGCCCTAGCATTGGGGTTAGGCATATGTGAGCACATCTGTCTTTTTATAGGGATTCTTGGGTGTTTATGTTTGCTCAACAAGCCCCTGGCTCTCTTATTTATTGACAATTTTTTCACATACTACCTCAGAACTCATAACCCCTGTATATGGGGAATTGAATGTAATTTGTATTTCTTTAGCTAAAGTAATCAAAAAGTGACTACAATAATTATTATGTTTATATAGTCCTAGTTCCTAAGCAAACAGGTCTCCATTGACACCAAAGACATCTTGGGGATTTTGATAACATTTGCATAGTCTCTCATTCCCAGAACAAACAATTTGAAGTGTTTCTCCACATAGGTCTCCAAGTAGGCTGGCTTGTTGATTCACTGAGTAGAGGTGAAGATCTCATCATTTACTTGTTCCTACACTTGTTCCTATAATGTGAAAGGACCATAGACACACACTGTCTTCATTTAGCAATGTAAAAATGGAGGAACTCATCCCCAGCTTTAAGAGAAGTGAACATGTAACACTTTACACAGGTAATACCAGGAGGGAAAGTGGGTTCATTCCCAGATGTTTGCCTCTGTAATTTTGTCCCTTTAATCAGTCCCAGTGTGGACCAGGACACTTTCAACAATCATCATCCTTGGGAAAGATCATGACGGCCTCATCAATTGGACGAGGCCGGCAGGTACAATCAGGAAAGAAATATGCCACAGCTTTTGCATGTCTTTCCTCAATGGGAAGGGAAGAGGGGGTTACTCCCTTTTCTTGTTCTAAAAGTTCAGGCCATGTGAACAAAGGTAGCCCATTGTTCTTTGCATATAATGACTTTAATTTTACGTTTTTTGCCAGTACAGTGGTCTGTGTACCTTCATGTGTGTATGTGTGTGTGTGTGGGGGGGTGTTTTTATGAGAGTAAGTGTAGATGTGTGAGCATAGGTAGAAATCTAGAGGTACCATGCCTCAAGAGCTACCCATCTTTTCTTTTTGGAACACAGTCATTCACTAGCCGCAACCTCTCCAGTATTCTAAAGGTTGGTTGACCAGAAAGCCATAACCAGCAGTCTTTATCCCTCTTCCCCCCTGTCTTTCTCCATCCCTCCCTTCTTCTCTCTCTCTTTTTCACTCTGCATTCCCAGTGCTTCCAATGGATTACAAGTGTACACCACCATACCTGGCTTTGGACATGTGCACTGGGGATTGAACCTGTATCCTCATGCCTGTGTGGATGAACTTCACTGACCAGCCCTAGCCCAGCATGCTGGATCTTTAACAGTGCTCTGTGGAACCGTATTTGTAGAAAAGTTGTCAATTATTTTCCTACATAACAGGCATTTCCAACTTAATCTTCTAGCTTTGTCTGAGAGTTCCTTCTCCTCCTTTGTATTAAGTGGTAATTAGATTCATAAGGTAATCAGATGCTGGACTCTGTTCACACTGAGACTGGCAAGTCTGTCCCACCTGTTCCCTGAGCTGTTCTGAGATGACTGGGTCTCTGATGAACCCACACTTGCCTTGGCTTGAATGGTCTCTTTATGCTCCTTGTTGTCAAGTTCTTGAGGGAAAGTGAAGTATCATAGGTCTTTGACTATTTGTTAAGGCAATATGTCTAGGAATACCTGAGCAAACTCTGGAGTCCCAGTCTTCGGTGCTTCACATAGAGACATTCATCTTAACCTAAATAGAAGGTACCTAATCCCATGAAACAGACTTGTGGCTAAAGCATGAAACTGGAAAAGGCAGGCCAGAGAACTTATCATGTGTTTTCAGCAGACTTAGTTTCTATGTTTGCAAACTGGAGCTAGTGATGGTTCAGATGATGAGATATAATGTCTAATACAAATTATAAACTCAGCCTGGGATAAAGTTCTATCCCACGCCTTTCTAGAAACAACAAGGCAAAGGGAGTTAGTTGTTTAAGGGAAATATTCTTTCTTTGTTCCAGTGATCATTTGTTCCTGTCCTTGATTTTCCTCTGCTCTGCTGCTGTCTAGTTCTTTCAGGCTGCAAATTCTGTCTCCACCCCCTCCCTGTTTCAAACATAGCTTCATCTCAGCTGTGCATTCTCTCCTGCCCCAAGGCTTTGGTGCTGCATGAGCAGACCCAGAGCTGCGAGCTGAGCATGGAGCCCGGAAGCATGGGCCACTTTCTGCTGCTGAGAAATCTGTTTCCTTCCCAGGGCACAGGCACGCCTGTGAGGGATGTGGGAAATCATTTGTGAGAAGTCGTAATTAATGATCTGCTGGGTCTTGGCACCTATAAAGGAAACAGAAGTCCACTGGGAATTGGAACAGCCTCTTGGATAAGAGTTGTCCTTTGGGGAGGCTCTTCAGTGAAGAAGTGAAAGCCCTTGGAAGGAAAGAGAAGAAAAATGTGGGTGACTGGATCTTTGTAGTTTTCAGGGCTGGTAATCATTTGCTTACCACACACAGCATCTTAGTGACAGTGACCTGAGTCCAGAGCCCTGGCACTTGAGAGAAGCCAGTCTGGCCTAAGCATTGACCTCTAGCCCTTTCTGTAGTTTTCTTGGATGTGTTCTTTCCTTGGGAATTTCAATTTTGCTTGAAATGGTGATGATGTCACATACTCTCCAAGGCTATTTGGAGTAGAAATTTAATAATACCAATGAAACACAGCAGACACTCAAAAGTCCTCTGAATAAAATCCTAAACTAGGAAGGCTTATCTTTCCCATTTTCAGGGTGAATGCAGCAGTTTGGTAAAGTGCATGAGCACTGAAAAGTAATTGCTATGTGTTATTTCCTTCTTCTTCTTCTCCTCCTCCTCTTCTTCTTCTTCCTCCTCCTCCTCCTTCTTCTTCTTCTTCATTGCCACGTTGTTCAGGAAGTTCTGTGACTCCCCTTGTGTTCAGGGGCTGTTCATCCCTGCAGTAAGTCCTCCTTAGAACACCATCAGCCAGATCTTCTGTTTCAAAGTCACTTGGCATTCTCTGCACTGGAGCTTTACCATCCTGGACACTTTGAGTATCTTATTAACTCATGCCTATAAATCAGCAGGCAAAGTGTCTGCACTCAGCAAGGAGTAGTGACGGTATAATAATTAGAAGCCTTTCTGGTCTATAATAATAGCAGTGTTGGGAAGTTTCTACCTCATCCTGTTTCAAATGGGGTTACATGATGGCAACATTTGCTGTATTGGCTAGTTTTGTATCAACTTAACTCCTGTTAGAGTCATTTTGGAAGAGGGATCCTCAGTTGAGAAAATTTCCCCACCAGATTAGCCTGTGAGAAAAATCTGTGAGGTAGTATCTTGAATAATGATGGATATGGGTGGGCCCAGACCATTTTTGGTGGTGTTACCCCTGGGTATGTGGTCCTGGATGATAGAAGAAAGCAGGCTGAGCAAATCATGAGGAGCAAGCCATCAAACAGCATTTCTCCATGGCCTCGGCTTCAATTACTGCCTCCAGGTTCCTGTCCTGCTTGAGTTTCTGCCCTGGCATTCCTCAGTGGTAGACTGTTACCTGAGATTTGTAAGCTTATATGAACCTTTCCTTCCTCATGTTCCTTTTGTGTTGTTTCACAGCAATAGAAACCCTAACTAAGACATGGAGAGTTCTTGGCCCATGGTAGGTCTATTGCATTACAGGAGATCGAGTGATGCCAATCATAATCATTGTGGTTCATGCCACGTGTGCTGTTCAGGGTTGTATAGCCCACCCTGCTGATGATGATTATTGGCTTCAGGTGCCGTGTTTCTGGTGCCTGCTGCACCATGTTCCTTATGATCTTGACCATTTTCATTCCCTGCTATACTTCTTCCCAGTTTGTGTTTAAAGCAAGAGTCAATTTCTAATATTGTGGATCATTCACTTCAGCTGCCCGGAGTTCGTTTTGAGAGATAGTCTGAGAGGATGGTACCTGCCCCAAATGTGTTTTCTTAGCAAAGGGAGAAGATGTGATGGTTAGGCTCCTGTTAACTCGAAGATGCTCCACTGCTTGAGGTTAGATCCCATAGCAAGGAAGGAATTTTCCTTGCTGGGTGTTTGCTGATGCGCCTAGATGTGCTGGTGAGCCCCTGTCTGCCCACCTCTATGCAAATTAGTCCTCCCACAAGCTGGGGATGTGCTGTCCTCAAAATCCAAACGCCATGTGTAGGAGATGGGCTCACCTGCTGCTGCACAAACAAGAGAAGGAAATAGCATTTGCCTGCACAGACTGATCTACGTGATTGATTGCAATTTGTCAAAAGACCTTCACCCGGGTATGAGATCTGACAACGTGATCAGCACTGTAAGTTGGCTTTCTCAGGTCATGAACCTGGGGCCTCAGCCTGGAACAGCGTGGGAAGAGAGGGACACCACCCCTCTCCTAAAAGGTGCTACCATTATGAGTACCTTTCCTGAGTCACCAGAACTGATTCTTCCCAGCTCCACAGGGCTCTGGTTACTCCAAGAACAAGGCACATTTACTTATTATCTTGTGTGTCTGTCAGAATGGGCGTGTCAGACTGTTTGGGGATTCTGCTAGAAGTGGTAAGAGATGCAGGAAAACAAGGCAGTGAAAGCCTACCAACAAAAAGCACTGCCTCTGAGTTCTGGTGGGTTTCAAGCTGCATCCCAGCCCAGCCTTGCTAAGGATGAGAGCCTTGACAGTTACTTATCTTCCATTATCCTCCTTTCTCTCATCTGTGAAAGGAGGGCAATAGTGTGTGCCTCATGAAAATAAAAGTCTATTAGATAAATGCTTAGCATGGTGTCTTACACCTAATAAACCCTTAGTACATGGTAGGCTGGCTTCTGTGTCATTAACATCCAGACCCTCCCACAATAACAATGTTGTCATATACCTATGTAATTCCTGGGAATGTCAGTGTGGGTTGAGGATAACTACACAGTGATGGTCTTGTTGAAGCAGTAGATATTAGAGTATGTTTGTTGTTGTGCAGGACAGGGAATATTGCTGCTTTAAAAATCAGGTTTTGATGGATTTACAAGCACAAGAAAACAGGTTCTTTGGCCATATAGGCACGCGTCTTTCATAAAGAGCAGGGCCTGAAAATAAAGATGATATTCATACCTGACAAAGTCTGTTTTCACTGAATTAGAGGGGAGACTGTCAGGAAAATTTGAGAATTAAGTCATTGTTACTGTTGGGAGCTAGAATGCAGGATGTTAGTTGAGTACTTTCTTAGTATAAACAAAGCCCTGAGTTCAATCCCCAGCACCAACTGTCAAAAGTAAATAAAGAGAGGATGAGAATAAATAATAGGTTGATGATAGGCAAATAAATAGATAGGTAGGCAGAGAGGTAGATGATAGAAAAATGTGAAAGATAAACTGATTCACAGATACAGAAGTGATGGATAGATAGATGATAGGTAGATAGATTAATAGTGACAGATGATGGAGATAGACAGATACTGCTTATATATAATAAAATTTACCCCCTTACACATGCACCTCAAAATTTGACAAGTGTATACAATCTTACAGTAAGCTCTGTAGATCTTTCATCCCCAGAAGTTTGCTGATCCCTGTAGTTAGTCTGTCCCATCCCCATCCCAAGCCCCAGACAACCACAGATCTACCTTCTGGCTGTTTTGAATTTCTTGTCAATGGTATTTTCCTAGGAAGCTTTTCTTTTTTGACACCTTTCACTTAATTTAATGTTTCTCAAGTCCATTCATAGCTTTTTGTATGTCTATGAAAAAGGTGCACCTCAGTCTTTCTGTGCATTCACAAGTTAGTGTCTTTTTTATTTTAAGTTTGGGAGTGTGAATGCTATAGATTTCAGCAAGTCTGTATATGAATATCTTGCTTTATGTTCATGAGTAAATCAAATCACTTAAAATAGAATTGATGTGTGTTGCACTAACTCAAATTTAACATACTAAGATACTGTTTTCTAAGTGGAAGTAGGCTTTTGTTTTGAGTGTGTTTGTTTGTTGTTGTTATTGGCAGTAATATTTGGAGACAGGATCTCCCCACATAGCCCTGTCTGGTCTGGAACTCATTACATAACCCAATCTCTCCTTGAACTTGTAATCTGCCTCTGTTTGATTTCTGGGTTTCTGTTTGATTTCTGTTTGATTTCAGGCATGTATTACCATACACTACAGACTGTAGTATTTTGAATTCCCACCAGTATGTACCTTTCACAGCTCCCAAATGCTCTTCTGTGTCTATCCTGCATTGAGATTCTCTGGCCCCTGTAATATTCACCTTTGGACTCAAGTGAATGGTGACGCTGGTCAGCATTAGACTAGTAAAGACGTGCTCTGTCCCATCAAATATGTCCTGACTTACTCAAAACTATTGCAGAGTGGGATCTACTCTTTGTGTTTCTATGATGTCATTAATATATAATTATTTTAACAATAGTAGTATATGCAAAGCCAAAGCCATTTTTGTATTGAAGTGTTCCCACCTGGTGTGACCTATTGGAAAGATAAAGAGAACAGTGCTTACTGAGCAGTGAGAAAGTTTAATTTATTACTTCAATGATAGTTTTCATCTATGTATGCACCTGCATACACAGATGGACACCTGTGCATCATTGCCCCCTCTGTGTGCTGGAAGTCGACCTCCATGGTGATTCTCTGATGCTTTGCGTGGCCACACACTAAACTGCTGCATGCGTACTGTTGGAAACCATCATACCATCATTTGCATTTTCTTTCATGCTTTTATTTTGTTCCTGTAGGATTACAAATGGATTAACATACTTAGCAGGAAGTTTCTACAGTAGTAGTTTGTCCTATAACTTTTTCCAAAGGACATTAGTAGATTTTCCTCAAATCCAGCTAGATTCTGTAACCTCCTATTTGTAATTTTTATTAGTTTTTAAAAAGTCGCAAAAGAGGAAGTGAATAAACTGATGATGTGGCCTTTGTCTTGGGGGTAAGTGCTCTCAACCCCCAGACAAGAGCTTCATACAAAGGACATAAAAGGGTCACCACCTCAGGATTATATGAATAAATTTTAGACAGATGACTATTTTTTGTGAACCCATGTGAGTCTTAATGATACCCATTTATCATTGTGTGAAAATAGTATTTTATTGCCATATGTATACACAGAACATGTGTATATGTGTGTGTAAGGTTTTCTCCAATTCTATCATATCATATACCCCTTGTGTATCATTAGTACCTATTATTAATAATCATTCTTATAGACATCCAAAGTTAAGTATCAGCCTATGGGACAAATTTATCCCACCACTTATTCTTTTAAATAAAACTTTATTGGCACACAGCAATATTAATTTACATATTGTTTTACAGTTACTTTCTCATTACAACCACAGAGCTGAGATACAGTAACAGAAATGCATACCTTAAAAATCCTACGGAGTATCCATCTGGAGTGTGTGTGTGTGTGTGTGTGTGTGTGTGTGTGTGTGTGATGCATAGCCACAAGTGCTGGCACATATTTATACAAATGTCCTTGCACCAACATAGAAGCCAGAGGTTAACATCTGGTGTTTTCTGAATTTGCTGCCCTCCTTGCTTTCTTTTAAGGCAAGGTATCTCACTGAACCTAGAACTTGCTGATTTGAATAGTCTGGCTACCAGTTTTTCCTAGGCATACCCCATCTCTGATCCCCAAGTGCTGGGATTACAGGTGGAAACCGCACCTGCCTGGTTGTTTTTATGTTGGTGCTTGAGATCTAAATGCACAACCTCAGGTTTTAGCCACAAAACCATCCCTTTAGTCTCCTTTTGGCTCTTTATACAAACACTGTTCAATTTTTATTCTGAGGTAGTGTGTGGAGTTTCTACAATGTTACTGCATGTTTGCGGATCATTATATGTCTCTCTTTTGCACACATGTTCACACTGATCTAACTTTCTCCCTATGGACTTGGCACTTCACTCTTCTGAGTTCCGTGCTCCATAATTTGGGCTTAATAATAGAACCTCCACACAAGAACAAGATCTGAGAAAATATAGGTAGAAAGTCTGCTATTCCCAACATACAGTTCACAGAAGATGACCCTGTTGTCTGGTGTCCATTCTGAAATATCTGCCATATTACTATTGGAACTGGTTACTATCACATAGCCCAAATTAAGAAATAAGCCATTGATCTGGGACCCAAAGGGCCAGAGAGAGACCCAGGCCAGTTAATATGGGATAAGATATTAAGAGTCAGTGTTTCACATGTGGGTCCCAGGCTTCCCCTTCAGCCCAGTGGTCACCTCTTTTTGTTTTGTCCTCTTGCTGCTCTACAGACGTCACAAGCAGAGTCCTTTTCAAGGCATTTCTTTGTGTTTGGGCTTCCCTGTTGTCTGAAATTATCTCTTCCAAGATGAACATACAGCTTCTTCTTTCTTCCACCTTTTCTCATACACAAGCCTTTGTTACTGTCCAGTTCCATGTCCTTGCCCTTCTCACATTTATAGGTCACTATATTTTAGATCAATGTGTTTACACATCACTTTCCTGTCTCCTACACTAGAGGCACAATCAGACATTCAGCCTGGAATGAAATTAGTGGATGAAATAGTCCCTGAAATAAGACTTTCTTTCACTGCTTCTGGGATCTCACCCACCATCTCTGTCTTTCCTGCCCATGTTCCTGTGCACAAAGAAATGCAGATCTACCACTGTTTCCCTACTTATCTGTATGTGCAGATCCAAAGCCAGAACAAACTGTGGGCAATTTGCTCTGAATGTGTGGTCTCATCCTGCTCAACCCAGACAGAGTATTCTGAACAATGGTATGCAGCTTGTCAAAGTATTTCTTAACTAACCACAGAGAGAATCTAGGAGCCTCTTTGCTAAGAGCCAGGATAGCTCTATTGGAGAAGTCCCATGTAGTCGACAGCTTCAGCCCTCTAACAGCCATTTAACAAACATGTCAATACCAGGGAAAGGCAAATCTTTATTAGCAATGCCCTACAGTTTCTGTTCAGGCATTTCCACCCTTGAAATGGATTTCTTTTTTCCAAGGCCCCCTTTCTAATTAACTCAGGAGTCTAGATTACAAGGGGCCAACCTTGTGAATGGAGAGGGCACTCTGCAGAAGTAAGCACTGGAGGTGATGTTTAATTAAAGAGATGCCATTAGAAGGAAGAGATCTGAGCAGGTTGTAGTGCTAATCCTTCTGGCTGGCTCCTGTATCCCTTCATGATGGTGATTGATGAGCTGTTCTCCCTCACATCTTCATCTGCAGCATGTATGAGTCCCCTCAGGCAGGAGGGGACCAGCTCTCAGTGCAGGCACTTGCCGTGATTGAGTTTCAGGAGCTGTTAAAAGGCACTAATGTATAAGCGTTCTTTCTTTCTTTCCTTTCTCTTCCTTAGTGGGAAGCCAGCGGGGTGGGTCTGTGGATATCTGTTTCTCTCTCTCCTCTCTTGGCTCTGCCAAGTTATCTCTCCGATAGATTGGTAGATAGATACATAGATAGATGATATATACATAATACCTAGATATATAGATTGATGATAGATGAGATGTAGGGATGTATAGATGATATCTGTATAGATGAAGAGGATAGAAAAAATAATCAAAGAAAGAAAATGAAAGAGAAAAATGACAGATAAAAAATATATCAATAGATAATAGATAGGATTATGATAGATGGAGAATAATTCATAGTGTCTATATATACTTGTATTTATCTATTTATATTTATAGCCATTCACCCACCAACCTATTACTCCTTACTTATATCTATGCATTTCTCTGTATGTCTACAAGCATTTGTCTAACCATCTCTTTATAAACAATTCTGTGAATTTATCTTTATCCTTCCATGTCTATGTCTCTCTGTGTATACCCCATCCTACCCATCTTACTCTACCGCTCATCTTAGTATTTGTTCTTCTTTGTCTCCTGGGCCGATCAGATGAGTCAGTGTGAGGAAGCCTCTAGCAAGTGTCATTGGCTATTGTTTTTATTTTCTGTATTGTGTAAGTGATGCAGAGGTCATTGCTTAAGCATATGAATCCAAGGAACTGCCTGAGGTACCTTTTTATTATTTAGTAATTAGGAACATTTATTAATATTCTAGTGCATGTTAGTTTCTAATGTTAAGCATGTTAGATCCTGTGTATTTAGAATAGTAGCCCCTCTCATTCTCACATTTGAAAATAAAAGAATTGAGACGTAGAATTATGGGGCTGGTGATTGGCTGCACATATAGGATCTCTTACAGAAGAGCTGACTTCCGTTCTTAGCACCAATATTAGTCTGGTCACAGGTGGCTGTAACTCCATCTCTAGGGATCCTAGCATCCTTGTCTGGTCTCCGCAGTCACTTGGACTCACACATACCCATACCCTCCCTCATACATGCATATACTAAAAATAAAATCAATCTTTAAAAGTAGAGAATCATTCATATTGTCCATAATACACAATGTAACACACTGAGATAAGACCTCATTCTTGTGTTCAACAAGGAATATATAGTGCCTTTAAAGGTTAAAATTAGTCATCCCAGGTATGAGTTTCAGCAGTGCAGTTATAGGGATCATGTTACACATCTGTCTTTTTCTGTAGTGTTTTATTTTTTTCTCTCAAGTGGATGAGAAGACAGGTTTGTGTCTCCCAGAGTTTCCGTGGTTTTCCTTTTCCTTTAATTCTGTGTCCCATTTTCCTTGAGTGAACATTTTCACCACGTGGCCAAGGGGCTGGCTTTTGATTCCAGGAGGCTGCAGTACTTCCATCCATCTTCTGAGCCAAAATAAATTGGCAGAAATGTTTGATTTGACTTTCTCTCCTTCTTCAAGGCAGATGCTTTTCTCATTATGGAGACAAGAATGACACTTTGTCTCAGCAAGCACTCAGACACTTATAATACCTGTGTAGTTTCTGTTCTTGATGCTGCTAGCTCAGGGAGGCATGAGGGAACTCAGGTTTCTGCTGTGCTCCGTCTTTGTGAGATTATATTTTCAAAATCTGAAATCTGACCTTCCTCATATGGATTGTCTGCAATGCTGATTTCAGAAGGTGTGGCTCAAATCCTTCAGCCTACCTGGTTTGCTTTTTTAATTAAAGGGATTGGGTCTGCCATAAAATAGCTAGCCCAAATTTTCCATTTTTCTGTCCCAGATGAATAAGAATTAAGCTTCACTAAACTATGACTTTTTCAAATCCCATTAACTTGGATAAGGAAAATCTTCTCAGAGAAGATAGTAGGAAAATACCATCTATCCTAGAGTACTCAACTCTAATTGAAGGTTTCTGCAAGAGTATAGCATTTAATAGTAGATGGTAGTTTAATCTCAAATAATCCATCTTTTCCTGGCTTTTAAGAAACAAACTTCCCATGTTGCAGAAAAGAGGAACTTAGGTAAATATCATCTACTCCCACTGTCCTGCAGAAATAGCTCCTCCCTTGTTCTCAGATCATTTTGTTCTGACAATAGGATGCCTAATGTCATGAGAATCTCATACGACCTTAGATCATACAGTGCCTCATTTTCCTTGTGGTCATGGCACTGCACCCTTGGAAGAATCACAAAGCTATTGTTCTAGAGATCCATCAACTAGTAATTCTGTGGGCACAAAGAGGCAGATCATTGTCACTTGCCTCTTTACCTCATTCCTAACAGACAGACCCTGGAATAATGTCAGCAGCTGATAATTATGCTATGATATCCAAATCATGAGTTCTTTTCTCCTAAGTCAGGTTCTGAACCAGCAGTCAAACTGTGCTTGGTTATCTGGTGATGCTCTTGGTTGTCTGGTAATGTGCCACTCACTTTTCTTTCTTAGGTTTTACCTATGCCAGTATTCCCAGTCTATTTAATTGACCCTTAGACTGTCACTTCTGTTTTGCTACAATTTATAATCTTGATTTTGGACCTGATTTATTATCTTGATAATGGAAACACCTTGTGTTTATTTATTTATTTGTTTGTTTGTTTAAGATTCAGTCTGCTTAAGAGGCTTTCCCCCACCATAAGCAAATGCACCTTACAGAGTTGTACCACTCACATATATGGTGCTTATTTGATTTCAAAATTCCTTTGAGAAATTACATTTGTGTTTTTAACTTAGTGTGCAGTCATGGCCAGGCTTTTGTTGATGGGACTTTGCTGCTTTCTTCCTCTTCTCCTCCTTCCTTCTCTTCTAACACCCTTCCATTTTATACTAAATTAACACAGCTGTTCTAGTTAGGGCTTATATTATTGTGAAAAAACACTATGACCAGAGAATATTGTGTAGGAAAGGGTTTATTTGGCTTACACTTCCACAATACTATTCATCATCAAAGGAAGTCAGAACAGGAACTCAAACTGAGTAAAAACCTGAAGGTAGGAGATAATATAGAAGCCATGGAGGGGTGCTGCTTACTGACTTTCTTCCCCGGGAATTCTCAGTCTACTTTTTTATAAAACCTAGGGCCACCAGCCCATGGATGACACCACCTACAATGGCCTGTGCCTTCCCTCATTCATCACTAATTATGAAAATGCCCTACAGGCTTGCCTACAGCCTGATCTTATAAGGGTGTTTTCTCATTTGAGACTCCATCACCTCTAATGACTCCACCTTGTGTTAAGTTTATATAAAATTAACAAGTATAATTTCTATGTCTGGCTTTTAATTTTCAATCTAACATAGCACTGGTACATGTGGTCTACCAAGGGTTCCCTCTTCAAATGCATACATATACACTGCAGGACACACACTAACAGTTTTTATGGTACTATATTTGTTTCCAAACAATGTAGAGAACAAATGGAACATTTTTTTCTCATTTTACAAAAATTTTAGTGAGATTGAAGTTTTAACAATTTCTTGCTTTTCTAACTGATTTTTACATCTTGTTATTTTTTTTCCCATCACTTTCGTGCCTCTCTTCTTTGGCATTCTGAATACTGGTTAATATAGCCTATATTATTATAGGATAAGAGCCTCTGTCACTTTTCAGCTGCTGGACCCTGTGTTCCACACTTGTATATTATGAATCCAGCTCAATACTCAGCATCAAGCTTACCATGTCAAAAGGTGAAAAAGCTTTATAATAAACTGACTGCTTTGTATGGTTTTGACTGTATTTTGAATTTGTCATTCCAAACATGATCCAAGAATGTGTAAAACTCAGTTGAAATTCATCTACTAAACAGAATATAGTGAAAATTCCAGCAGAATGCAGATTAACAATTGAAGAGAGGCATGTAAGTGGAAGGCTTTGTGTTTCTGTCCATGGTGCTGAACGCATTCCTGGGTATCCAAGTCAACCTCTCTGCCTTTGTCAGCCTAACAATGCGATTATACTTAAATGACTATGTGACAAGGGATCAGGTGTTTCTCTATAATCATCTCTTAGTCTCATTTCCTGCAACTATAGATGCTGCTGGTGACATGATGGGAGCTGACTGTCATATACAAAAGAACTGTCTTGTCGGATAGGACAGATTCTAGCTACATGTAGCTATTTACATAGATTAAGAGTAAATGAAATTAAAATGCTACTGCTTAGTTATAATGTGCATCTTTTAGACACATGACAAATAATGGCTGCATTAGACATCACAGATCTGTAGTGTCTCTGTTACCTCAGAATGCTTCACACTCTGTGTGTCCCCAGGATAACATTAGATTAGATGTGGAAATGATCTTCATTAGAGCTGATTCTTCATCACCAGAATCAGTGAGTGCTACTGTATATTGCAAAAGGGATTCCATTGATGTGATTAAGATACAGATATCAAAATGGAAATATTCT
This sequence comes from Sigmodon hispidus, assembly GCA_004025045.1. Taxonomy (NCBI): domain Eukaryota; kingdom Metazoa; phylum Chordata; class Mammalia; order Rodentia; family Cricetidae; genus Sigmodon; species Sigmodon hispidus. Next base: position 126,679 of record PVIH01002736.1, on the reverse strand, counting down.
TGCATCATCTGGTTGGGCTCCATATAATCACAGTAGTCCTCATAAGAGATGAGCTGAGGTTCCAGGACTGAGAATGAAAGACAAAGCACCCAATGGAAATGAGATAAAGTAATTTGTTTAGAAGTTGCAGAATGAGGCTGCAAAGTAAGGATTTAGAGAGCTGCTAGCAAGCAACAAAATGGAAATAGTCCAGAAATCCTACAGGAAGACAAAACACATTCTCAGTGACACTTTGAGTACATGTCATTAAAACAGGTTTTGGACCTCTGATGTTCAGAACTACAGAAGATAGGGTTGAGAAGCTTAGTTTGTGGGTAAATTGATTGTCATGAGAACATGGAAGGCCTGATTTTAAATCTCCATCACTCACATAAAATGCTAGGTGTAGAGGTACACAGCTGTAATAGCAGCACTACACTTGCAAAGGACAAAGTCTCTACCTTATATTTGGAGATAGGATCTCTAATTGAATCTGAGGCTTTCCAATTAAGCTAGGCAGACCCCAAGGATCCTCCTCTATCTACCTCTCTACTTCTTGGATTATAGGAGAGTATTAGCAGTCTAAGGCCATCTGCAGTTACATAATGAGCTCAAGGATGGTCTGAGATACATGAAAGTCTTCCTCAAAAACCAAAGAAAAAACTTAAGTTAAATGAGAACCAAGGTTTTATACCAATAGGTGCAGTACAGGGATATTTCTGACCTTCTCAAAATTGGAGGCTTTTTTTGTTTCCCAAGCCCAGTGTGACATTGTAGATGCGATGACTCAAACTCAGTCTCTACGCCCTCATTTTGCTCCTTTCCACTCTGGCTGAATTTTGATGAAATCATTTTATTCTGGGATTTTTTTCTTTATGTAGTGTACACTGTCATCCAAGTTATTTTCTTATTTAAATAATAGCAACATTGACAGCAAAGATACCATAATTACTCAATACACACATTTACCAAGTGCTTGATTTATTTTAAGCAGTAGTGGGAAATTCATGATCATTACCTAGTTTGTTTTATGAATGATCCAACAAAACATGTGCAGTTAGTAACCCCATTTACAGTGAGATCAGCTGAAGCATGGGAAGGCTGTACCACTTATTCTGTGCATTTCACTCAGGGGGATTCCAGATCCAAGCAACAAGCTTTCTACTCTTTAGAAATTTTTCATTCTAGAACTCAGGAGAAACAATAGTCTTTCTTCCCACCTCATTTTAGAAACTCTAATATCTCTTCTTTTACACCTGCCCTTTCAAGGAATAATTTACTGGAAAATCAGAAGAATCTCTTTAAAACAGTTCATGTAAATTGGTTTTGACTCTTTTTAAATTTGACTCTTTTTAATTCTGAGGCCTGGAACTCATGATGTTGTATGTTTTAAATTAATGCTCTACTAATGGGCTACATTCTTAGTCTTTAGATTATTAGTGAGAGCCACTATAGAGACCAATGTGACTATCCCAGAGATCTTCAGCTGCAGACATAATGAAAATAATGTCTGGCTGGGCTTATATTCTAGACGAATGGCATGCCAGTGAATGAATCCCTCCTATCTTCTGAGTCTCAGTCTCCTCATCTTTTAAATGGGATGGTGATCTTCTCTTCTGAGTTTTTAAGAGAACTCAATGAGATGGTAAGGCAAAGTCATTTGGGGACACAGGGCTTTGTAAAGGATGATGACTGTTGCCAGAACATCCATTTCTCTACTTCCTGCCTATACTATGGATTTAAGTGCTGTTTTTATTATGTTGGCAAAATATCCTTGCACAGATTTAAGTCTCAATAGTAAAACTTTTAATAGTAATCTACATTTAAAAAATTCTACTTCTTTAGTAATCTTACAAGAAGAGATTATAGACTGGACAAGGTAACAGATATTTGTAATCATAGATATCAAAGAGGTGAAAACAGGAGGCTAGCTTAAATTTTGAGCAACACAGCAAGACTGTATTTTTAAAAAGCAAACTTCAAAATACAAAACAGTTAATTTCTTGAATCCCTCCAATTTCTTTCCTGCTTCAGGAAGAAAAAAATGCTAGGATCCTATTGAAATAATTTCAAAACCACACCTTCCCGCATTATACAAAGAACATGAGCGTGTTCCCATTCTTTGAACTACGGGCACCAGCTGATTCTCTAGGCCTGTTCTGTTTCCTTTCTTATCTGAACTGCCATAGCCATATTTGCGCCCTGTGTATTACTACAGCCTTGCTACTTAACCCATTGCCTAACTGACTTTCTAAGACACAAGTCTAACTTCTTTGACACTTTTCCAAGACCTCCTATTAAATCAACAAATTCAAACTATTTGCTTTTATTTTTCTAGTTTCTCTTCATGTCTTCAACTTTGAATTTTATTTTCAGTACATGCTAAATTTCCATCATGTATGTCTATATATGCATATACATAGTACTCATAAAGTCCAATTCTGTGCTCTTTTATGCTTTAGAATCAATATGTTTGATTTTCCTCTCCACTGATTTTTTTTCAATCCACTCATACTTTTCAAGATTCAATAGAGCCTTCATGAGCCATTTGATCTTTGAACAGTCAGATTTTCATGTCAATTTAAAGGACTGTTTTTTCTCTTTCCTGGATACATATCATTGTGCAATGGCATCACCACTATAAATAAAGGTATAATTATTATCAGCATTTCTTCTTTGAGAAATAAATGTTTAATGATTAAATAAATGAGTGGAAGGAGAGGTGAATGGATTGATATATAAAGTAATAGATGGGCAGATGCATTGGCTCATGACATGCTAAATGTTTCTATACAGTTTATATAAAGGACTTGTTTCTTTCTGATCAAACTTAGTTGATGGCCTTGTGGAATAATGTATAGCTCTAAGTGTCTGCTGATGCCTGGAGCAGCCTGCATACTAGAGTATGTTCAAGGGCTCTTTACTGACCTTGTACACAGGGAATGTCTGTGCTCTGTAGTGTATTTGTTCAGAGTATATTTTATTTTTTTAGAAAGAGGCCCAGTATAAAATTAATCATTTGATTTCTCAAAAAGTTACATTGAGATTTTACAAACCTTTTACTTCTCCTGTCCCATGGTAGGTGCTTTAGACAGGTTTTCTGAACCTTGAAAGCTTTGTTGGATCCAGCAAATAAAAAGTTACCTTATGAATGCAGTGGACTTCTATGTAATCTGTCTAGGGGTTTATGTATCAGGTCTGCAGAAACTGTCAGAAAAAACCCGAGGATTTTAGGATAACAGAAGTGTTCTAGGATGGAAATCCAGTTTCACTGGATGCATCTTCATGAACACATTTATAGAGATGCTCATCTTTGGTGCCAAGATGGCACGTGGCTTTAGAGAGGAGTCAATGAAACATTTGATTGGTTTGATTGAGCTTCACCTTAACTCTAATAATGGACTTGACAATGATGAGTTCAGAGACAACTTATGGCATCTGAAGCAGTGCAAATATCCAGCAATGCCTAATGACAAAATAATGGAGATGTTGAAGGTATGCCTCAGTAATAAACACCAAGGGAAAGTCCCAGCCCTAAAGAAAGAATGAGAAATGGAAATGGGGTGAAGGTGGGAGGAAAGGAGGATGATAAAATATGGCTTGAGCCACAAATGTAAGTTTCGAGATTATATTCTAGTAACCACATTAAGCCCAGAAAACCAGTAGTTACATTTAATTTCTGTATTTTACTCAATCCAATATAGTTTCAGCAGTAACTAAGAATATTTTATTTAGCCTCATCTGTGTAATCTGTTGCCATTGTAACCCATGAGCAAGACAAAAACATTAGGACTAGTTTCCACTCTCTCCATTGCATAAAGTCACTTCACTCTGGGTACAGTTTATATACAGAGTATACTTCGTTTCCAACCCTCTCCATCTGAGTTCTCTGATGCCTCTGCATATCAAGTTATTGCTCTATTAGCACAGAGCTGCACACATGAACAGATCTCACAGTCTGAAAATGTCCAACTTGCAGAATAGTGCCCTATTCCCATAGATCAAATGAGGTCATGCTGAAATTGTCCTATGCCTCAATTTGCTTCTCTGAAGTGTAACCAAGAGTCTGGCAGCTTCTTAAACTGAGTTACATGGTTGCTTTGTTTTTATTATGAAACTTTAAGCTTGATAAGATAGGGAGCGATTTCATTTAGCATTTTGTCCATATATAGTAGGTATGTTAGTGTCTTAAGTCTGCCATAACAAAATAATCACAAATTTTGTGGGTTTTTTCTACAACAAAAAACTATTGGTCCACTATGTTGCAAGCCTGAAGCCAGTAATCAAGATTTTGGCCAACTTGTTTTTTTTGAGAAATATGAGAAAGAAGCCCTCTTGCGCCTCTCTTGAAGCTTCCTCTATTTACTGGCATGGCTCAGCCTGTATAAACATTTCCCTGCCTTTATCTTCATGCATCTTTTTCTTTAGATGTGCCTGCATTCCAAATCCTGCCCTTCTTGTAAAAGATACAGTTGCATGAGCCTAGGGAGTAGCCTAGCTGCCATGAGACCATGCATTCATCTCTAGGAACCACAGAAGAAGCTGAGCACAGTGCTTTGCATCTATAATCACAACAAGAGGAGTAGAGGTAGGAGGGTCCTTGGTGTGTTCTGGCTAGCCAGTCTAGCCAACTTGTGAACTTCCAGTTCAGTGAGAAGTCGTCTAAAAAAAATGATGGTGAAGCAAGGAAGGAAGACATCAAGACATCCAAAGTGTCACTCTGGCCACTATATACACTGGAATATATGTGTACACACACACACACACACACACACACACACACACACACACTTATGCACACACAGAGATAGTTATGTTAGACTGAAGACCCATGTGTTCCTTTATCTTGGGTGATCCCAGCCTAAGCACTATGCAACTGTACTGGCCCCAACTTTAATGTGCACCATTGAGTGTAAAACAGTTCAATCTATAAGGGAAAGTTTAATGAATTTAAATCAGGTGGGTGAACATAGAATAATTGAATATAAAAAGAACATCTCGGCTATACAAAGAGGTCTCAGGGTTATTCCATCCATACTGAAGATAGACATATTGGAAATCAAATGAGACAAACCATCCAATGCACAGAAGCAAAGCTGCCCACAGACAGAATGTTCCATGCAGACACACACTGCACTAACAGGTTTGAAAATGTTCCTGTTGTTCTTTGATGGTTTTGAATTGAATTAAATTCCTGCTGGCTTAGGTTTTCCTAGGCATTGAGGTCTCAGAATTCTTAGATGCATTAACTAGAATGTCACCATAGGTTGCACACAAGGTTTTCCTGTACTCTTGATCTGTTAACGTCTGAACAAAATATTTCACTTCTGGGCTGTCGCCATCTTCTCTGCCAATAACACAAACCTTTCCTACATTTGTAGACATAGCAGGTTTCCTTTGGGTTTACCTTGATTTTGTCCAAACCTTTTCTCTTTAAGTCAGTGGAGCCCTGTATTTCTCAGCTTCCACCACCCAACCAGCTCAGTGTTCCAACAGGTAGATGTCCTAAAAAAAATCCACACCTTCAGCTAGAGAATAGTACTGAGGCTCTCTAGTCAACCTCGTGTGAATCATCAGCATGCTTGCGATCTCAAGTAGGCCACTGGCTTGTGTGTGGGATTACAGAATGTTAGCTACAGGATTTAGGAAGATGGACTTCATTTCCTCAGTCCCTCTGAGCACATGCAAAAAGTAGTGAACTAGACTCATGTTGTAGCTGAAGAGTGGAGAGCTTGTGCAAGGGCCTGGATTCACACTTACTACTGAAAAAGAAGAGAAGAGAAATGGCAGGGCTCTAATTGCTGGAATGCATATGCTCCGTTATGTTGTATTGAATGTGGCAAGTCTGAGGTTTCAGTCCCCTTTGTTTCTGATATGTGCCTAGCACTTTGCGTTTCAGTGGTCAGCTTGTCATAATGCCCGTGTTCAGCTTTCTTCCTCTCTTAATCCCGATATGAAATTTGCCAGGAGAATGAATTGGATCCAGAAATGCACCAGGCACACATACTATTGCAATTTCTGTACTTGCCAGGTGATGTAGATGGAAAGCTTAGGGAGCCTTGGACATGGTCACAATATACCTCGAGTTCATTTTAAAGTTTCAATAACATGTATAAACTGCTTAGCCTCCGAGACTTTAGTGGAGGAGCTACTCTTGGCTGCTTCTCTTAAATGGGCACGAAAGATGCTTACTACCTACTTCCCAGTTTGCAATATTGCGTGTGCTGATCAGGCAGAAAGATTATGGAGTTGCTCCCAGGAACCTTCTATCCCACCCTTATCTGAGATGTTATGAGGGTACCAATAGAGAAATAAATACACCCTTGGAGAAATAAATAGTCCCCATCATACATATTTAAACTGAAGGATTATTTCCTCTTTACTTCAGTGTTAAGCATTTGAACTGCTTTGTAGGACAAAGAAGCAGCAGGAAGGTGGCTTTGTGATAAAATCCTGCCCTTTCCTTTGTTATCACCATGACTGAATTTCCTCTGGGACATGTCATTGCTGCATTTCTTCTGTGTTGTAACCAACACATGGGATCAACTCCCCAGTAAAGGCCTCACAGTATAGTAATCTGCTATTTGTCAGAGGATTGTCTCTATATTGCCTGTTACTTCTCCTCTGTTCCTTCTGTCATTCCATATGTTAGACATATTACCCCAATTTAACATCTACCTTCTATTTACCATTTTGTCAAGCTGCTTCATAGCCATGCTATTCCTTCTGTCTTTTCAACTGCAGCCTTAGACCTCAGCTTTTTTCAAAGATATTCCTGACCATTTCAGCTCTTTTCCTTTCTCCCCTCAAGACATGTACCCCATTGTACAGAAATTTCCATGTCTGTCTCTGGGCTCTGATCTTGGAGGTATCTGGGCTGTGGCTATCTAGTTCTGTGTATCCCCAACTGCACGTTGGGAGATGTGGATCTTTGAACTACTGAAAAAGATTATGTGAATTCTGTCTTGCTTCTTGACTAGGTCATAGCCCTCACTTCCTGGCAGTCTCTCCTTGTTTCATTTCTTCTCTGACAATAATTCATTTTATGACAGCCTTTCTTTTCCTAGCTGGCAAACTATTAGAGGCTAAAACTTATGCAATGCACAGTGAAAGACAAGGTCATACTTTATCATCTTTGCCTGTTGCCGTAAGCACATTAGACACTTTTCTACAAGTGAGGTGAATAGCAGCCAATTGATATTTATCATGTCAAACACCTTGATTACAAACGATGGTTGAACAAGAGGGAAATATAAAAGATGCCTAGGACAAGTGCCTGCCCTTAAGGAGTATATAGGTTTTTGAGAGCCCTTTATTATCCATGGGACAAAATTGGGTTATTTAAAATAAAAACAATTTTTGCTTCTGTATACTCCTCTTAGATTATATGTGAGTTATGGGTAGCCTCAACCACTTTTTCTGTTCTTGTAACAAAGCTCCTTGGAAGGAGCAACTTAAAAGAGAAAGGGTCATTTTGACCACAGCTTGGTCAGTCCATCTTGGTGTGAAAGTTAGGGTGGCAGGAACGTGATGCAGCTAGTCACATTACATCTGCAGTCAGGAAGCAGAGTAAGATTACTGCTAGTGTTCAGCTTGCTTTTCTGCTTTTTATTTAATCTGGAACTTCTGCCCATGGAATGGCTGCATTTAAACTGATCTATCCACTTCAGTCAAGCAAATTTAGACAATCCTTCAAAGACATGTGAAGAAATTTGATTCCATGGGGATCTTAGCTCCCAATAGTTTGATAATTGAGATTAACCATTACCGAAGTGTTTGTTGAGTCTTAGCTGAGTCATGTTTCATCAAAACCACATAATAATTGCCTGTGTTTATGTATCTGGTTTGAGATGGACTTAAAAATGAAAAAATATATTTATTTATGGAAGCATAGCACATACTTTGTTGGTGGTTAGAAAAATTTTTAGTGTATAATATGAAGAAATATATCTGAAAGGACCCATACATTTCATTGTATTTGAATGTCTATTTTCTCCTTTGATTCATTATCTGTTACATCATCCCAATGGAGATAATGTATTGTTTTCTTTTTAGCAGTGTGACATAAGGCCTCTACTATCCCAATCTGATAACAGAAATTAGATGATTTGTTGGAGGCATTTATAGTCAGTAGTACCCACAGTGGTGGTTTTCTTCTTCCAGGCCATTTGGTTTGCCTGAATACTGTCCCTCCTTCTTAATAAGAACTATATGCCACATCCACAAAATCTTGTTCACTATGAAGGTGTAGGTGACATTGTTACTGTCCCAAAATCTTACCTTCAGAGTAGCTATAAACAAGCTCCTGAAGAATAAAAAATTGACTATAGCAGGCTTAGTAATGGCCGAGGTCATTTCAAATCATCTTGACCATGGAGTTGATACTGATGTGGTGGAGGTGGTGGTAGAGGTGAAAGTGGTGGCAGTGGCATTGATGGTGGGACAGAGAATGTGAAAATCTTTGTAGAACTTCGATGTCCTTCATACCCAGTACAGAACAATTATTACTGAATTATAATTTAAAGTACATTTATCAGGGCCAACATGATGACTTAGCAGGTAAAGGCACTTTCTGTAAAAAGCCTGATGGTAAGAGTTCCTTCCTTGGAACCCATATAAAGGGAAGAAGAAGAAGACAGAATGAGCTCCACAATATCTTCTGACAACCACATGCACACCATGGTTCATGTGCTCCCACACATTCACATACGTATACACTAATGATAAATGAGTAAACATTTACAATGCAATTTATCCATCCTTCTCCTTCTGAAAACATTTGCCGCAGTGTTTCTACTTTCTGTGTGTACCACATGACTGTATTTATGATAGTGGTGGGTTGTAATATCTGTTACTCAGAGAAAGATTGTGATGACATCATGGGAGAATAGCCAGAGCAGCTGAACTTTCTCTGACATAACTATGGTGACATCCACAGTAGTGTAAAGGAATGATCATTGTCAACTCCATTTTCTGGTTCAAACAGGGTGTCAAAGTAGCAAAAAGTTACTCAGGGAACAGTGAGTGAAGATTTACAAGAATAACATTCTTCAATTTTGTTTTAGAACTTTCTGTGTCTCTATACTAATTTGAAAATAAAACAAAAAATAATAATTGATATAAGGTTAGGCTCTGGGATCAGGATCATATTGTATCATGCTTTATCTCACATTTTTGCAGTGATCTCTTGAGAAGTGATATCTCAAAACCTCTCCTCTATAGAATGAAGACAGTGTTTGTACCTACATTATGGAACTGTGGGCAGCACCAAAAGAGTGACATTTTTAGATCATTTATGAAAATGGCAGGCATATATATGGTGAGAAAACCCTTCCAATTATATCATTACTAATGCTTTTAGCAGCGTCACCATCATAATTAACCTCATTAACAATCTTGAGTTCTAGAGTTTAGGATGAGAAGAATAATATTCTATGACTTTTTGGTAACCTCCAACTTTGCTTTGAATATTAGAGACACTTTCCAGGTTTTAAAAATACTTTGAGTTGAATATTTTCAAAAAATATTCTTGCACATATCATCTGTAGTCTGAGCATAGGAGGCCGACTTTAGATAATAGAGAGGGATATGTGGATGGAGTCTGGTTGCATCACCTTATAGCATCAGTCTTAATTTCTTTGTCTGAGAAGGCACGTGCTAAGACTATTCACTGACAGAACTCCTGTGCAAATAAAGTATGTAGGGCAGTATTCAAGGAGTGCAGTTTCTACCTGTCACCTGTGTTCATGAAAGGCAGTAATCCACACAGGTAGCTTGTGGATTATAGACAGATCCAGTATATACTGTCTTTGGGACAAGACGTTCCATAGTACTCTTTTGGGTGATTCCAATGTGGACCATTATTCACCAATGCAGAGCAGCAGTGGATAATGTAGACCAGGATCTAGGCACTATGTATGTCAGAGAATATCTTTGTGAATATAGAGACAGAAGCATGGCTTATCTCTCTATTTAGGGAACAATTTGAGTGTGTCTGTTCGTGCATGTATGTGTATCTATCATATCCTAAGCTTCAGGCAACATATATGAAAATGTAGAGGAGACTCATATACTCTAGGAACTTAAATTTTTGATTGCTCCCAAGGCCTTGCACATGCTGGGTGAGCATTTTCTAACTGAGCTATAAGCTTATTGGTCATTCTAAGTTTTATGTTGAGACAAATTCTTGCTATGAAGGCCAGGCTGGCAATGAACTTCCTGTCTCCTGCCTTAGCCTTTCTAGTAACCAAGATTTCAGGACTGGCAGCTCATCTGGTTAAATAAGGTTTCCACACTGAAGTCTAGGTCCCCTGTGCCCTGGAGGAGTGGTGGGCACAATGGGGAACCCTCCTTACTAAGCAATTAATGCTTATGGCTAAAGTTTCACTTCTTCACGATAACACTAATCTTTTAAGAAACACACTCTTTCCCCTTTGGAAATATCACCTCTGAAACAACCCTCTCTAGGTTCCTGACTTGAACAGAGTGCCATAAATATTTGATGATTGCTAACTTTTATAAAGTGGAGAAAAACAACCTCTACATCGCCTTCTGTAACTCCAAATGGAAAAATCGGGCTGGAACATTTGGCAAACATGACACCTCATCTTTGCAAGTCTGCCGCCCACTCAGGCAGTGTGTGTTTCTGGGGCTGGTGTTTGTCAGCCGTGGCGAGATGGCTTCTGTCCTCTCGAGCTTTCACATAGAAGCTGGGGAAGGGAGATGAAACATTGGATTCCCTGGAGTCTATGGTTTGGATTATTGTTGTCTTTGCTTCTGATTTGTTGTGAACTCTTGACCTGAGGGCATCGTCCCAGCTCTCAGTTTAAGAGGTGCTTTTCTCCATGTTGGAAGAGTTAGGGGACTAAATTCTGTATGTTGCCTGAGTGGAGGTTAGCTTTGTATTTATTTCTAATTATTTAAAAATGAAGCAAATAGGAGTCTGACAGGCTAAGTGACCTTCGCTTGCTAGTTTTCTGAGCACAGACACATTCATGTTCCTTAGCAATGATGATCACCAAAAGCACAAGGTGAGTTCATATTTTACAAGAAATGCATAAATGTTTTGCTGAATCTTTTGTCATTAATATTTAAGACAAATTATGGTGCAGATAATACTCAAGAAATCTGGGGGAAGGGAGAATATGGCTTGGTAGGTAAAGTGCCATAGATGCCTGAGGACTGAAGTTTAGATTCCTAGGACGCACACAAAAGTCAGGTGTGAATCATGTGCCTATAGCTCCAGCGCTGGAGACAGAGATGGCCATAACCTAGGGGCATACTGACAAGCTAGTGCAGCTAAAACCAAGAGCTGTAGGATCAATAGAAGGCCCTATCTCAAAAACTAAGGCAAGGAACAAAAGAGAAAGATAGCCCTGACATAGACCTCTGAGGTCTACATCTGTGTAAATATCACTGTGATACCCCATTCATAGGTTTTATAATACAAGTTATCACACCTATAGTTTGAAAGGTGCAACCTATGTTCTCTTAGTATAGTGGCCAGCATGTCTGGGGAGACCCCTGACAGTACTTAGCATGGATCTCACCCTCTGATTCTGATGCAACAGCTTTGTTGCAGACCTTTGTGATTTGATGATTTGGGGAAAAAAAAATATCACCTAGCTTCTAGTGAACAAAACAGTGTCCACTGGTTTGTTGATTGATTCTGCCAGACACTTATTACTTTAGTTGGTTATTTTGTTTAATGGTTATAGTTTTTGCTTTATTTTAGGGGGAGCAATGGAAGTTTGGCTTTATAGTTATTAGTAAGGAAAGGAAAACCCTGGGGTCACTGTCCCACATACTGAGCTGGGGGTCTGTCCAGGACAGATCTGGGTTCTCTAGAGAAAGCAGTTCAGAAAGAACAGCCAGTGAATCTTTTTAGGAATCCCAAGCTCTGCTAGTTTTAACCTGACTGCCTGGTGTATTAGGGGCTAGACCCAGGGTGTGGTAGAAAATGTAAGAATGACAAGAATGACTTTTATCTTAGACTTCTCTTTCCAGTGATAGATAACTGGGAATTTTTAAGACGTTATCAATCATCAAATTTTATTTGTTTGCTTGTTTGTTTGAGTGAGTTAGAGCACAAGAAAGACAGGAAGGTTGAAGCATTCCAGGCTTTTTGGCCCTCACCTCCTCCCTTACATAATTTAATTACAAGGGTAGTCACCTCAGAATCTCCATCTACTCCCTCCATCCCAGCAAGAGCTTTTCTTATACCTAGCGGAACCAGTGATAAGCAGCATCCACACAGAAATGTATGGGAAACTAGAAATCACTCCTTTGATGAGTAGCAAAGACATGGCCAAATGTTTTGACGTTTCTTTCTCATTGTTCCATAAAGAAGGAAAAACCAAATTATCTTCAGCTTTAAACAAAGGGCACTGAAGCTGGCTTTGAGGCTGCAGGAGAGAATGTTTTATACAACGTTCATTTTTCCTCATTGGAAGAGGAGATCAAGCCGTGAGACTGAAGAAGCAAAGGAGGCTGCAAAAGCCCTGTGCTCTTTCTTTGTAGCATGCATGATCGTTTTCGTTGCACGCATGAACACTGGGATTTGGGGTCCTGTGGGTTCCTTCACTGACAGATTTTTAACACACTGAATTCTTATCTAAGTTGTATGGGGACAGGGGACAGTGTTGCAATTTAGGCCAGTTCACTGCACATGAGTAAATGTGCTAATTTAATGTACTCCATGAGCCTCATCCTGGCTGATTCTTTCCTTGATTTCCAGTTGGTTATTATTGTTGAAAATAGTTTAATTTTTACTATAATACCTTGAGTTCACTCTGTTGTTCTCATTTCACAGAAGCCAGCCGTGGCATCCAGTGGCAGTAGCTTATCTAAGGGTTCGCAGCCAGCCTGCCACGAGTTGACCCAGTAACCACTGGTGACCTCATCTTATAATTAATTTACAGTTTACCACACAGCTTTGCTATGAATATTTCACTTACTCTTTTGCTATGTTTTGTGTGCATGTGTTTGTAGATGGACATGTGAATATTGGTGTGGAACATGCACACCATATATATGCTTGTGTGTGCAGAGGAACATGAAGGCGACCGTTATTTGGGCATGTTTGTGTTTATGCTCCCACAACATTTACACAAAAAGACAGCATTAAGTGTCATTCCTTGGATACTCTTCACCTTACTTATTGAACCAGGTCTCCCAGTGGCCTAGAAGTTTAGGCTAAGTAGCCTATAGTGACTAGGCACAAAACCCAAAACTCACGAGTCTACCTGCCCCAGCCTCCACAGCCCTGAGGTTATAAGCACACACCACCATGTTAGGTGGGTTGTTTGTTTGTTTATTTTTCATTGTTGTTACTGTTGTTTTATTACATGGGTCCCAGGGAAATGAACTCCAGTCCTGATGCTTACAATGTACACACTTTACTGGCTGTATCATCTCCCCAACCCCATTATGGTAATTATGATATTTTTAATTTACCTGTGACTATCTCTTGATCTCTGTGCGCCTCCTTTATCCTCCTTCCATTGCCCTCCCTGTAGCCCCAAACATCGCTCCTTCGTTTCTCAGAAAATGAAACAAGATAGTAGCAAGCTCCCCAGTGGATTTTATAACTTTGCATATTATATATTTAGTTTAGTAATGAAAAATTCCAGCTCCAGGCTATGCATAGAATAGCATTTCTAATGTTTTTAAAATAGCTATTAGTGTAGTGGAGCTCAGTGTGTGTGTGTGTGTGTGTGTGTGTGTGTGTGTGTGTGTGTGTGTGTGTTTCCCTTCCACTACATAATCATCTGCTCAGTGGTGCACTCTGAAACCCAGAGCAGCAGCCAGAGGAGGAGCGAGCTGTGATTGATGGGCCAGGCCTCCCTTACAGAAGAGTCCCATCTGGGGCTGGTTTTGGATGCAGTCAGATGTTGAGGGGGAGGTCAGCCAGGCAGCTTCAGCTCCCCCTCCGTCAACACCCCGATCATTCTCACAGTGCCCAGCCTGTACACCCTTGCTCCTCATCAAGGCTTGCTTTAGGCAGATGCTCCGTGGTGTGGGATTAGAACAGCTGCTAAGTTTATGGAGGAGAGATCATGCAGCATGGTGCAGCAGGTATTTTGAATTTTCACTTGAAACTGTGATTTGAATGGAGCAGAAGCATTGCCTTGTGTTTTTTAGTGTTAAGCCTGGTATTTCTGGAAAAGAATTTTCATCTTGCATTGTGCCTAGCGAAAGGACAGGATTATTGTGGAGTGTGTGTGTGCCTATCTATGTCTGTGTATCTGTGTGTGTGTGTGTGTGTGTGTGTGTGTGTGTGTGTGTGTGTGTGTGTGTAAATATAGACAAGGGGGTGGGCAGCAGGTGTTCTTTGCATGGATCTATACTTGTGCTAGGACCAGCAGGTTAATGGTGTCATTTTGCATTTTTCCCTTTGTTTTATTGCCCCTGGGGCATGATGTGTTTTAGCCCGTTTCAGCTCAGCACAAGAGGCTTTCTCTGAATATGTGCAATTTCCTGCCAAAGAAGTAGATCAGAGCAGACCAGGTTGCTGAACTCAAGTAAAACAAACTGTCAGCAAGACTGAAAGCAGGCAGGATCCTCCAGAGAGCTTACCTCGGTGTGTGCTTGTCTTGTGTGTGTGTGTGGGGGGGGGGGTTGGGAAGAGCAGATGCTTTCCTCGGCCATGCGGACATGTGTGATCAGCAGAATTATTAGTTCTTGACAATTCCTGTGCGGATCTTCATTCTAAGACCTGGGGTAGTCCAGGAGAGGGGCTTAGGGCAAGAAATAGGGGACAAGCATACTCTAGGAAAAAAGTGTGACTGCACAAGCTGAAGAAAACACATACAATCACACATAAGTACTCTCTGTCTCTGTCTCTGTCTCTCTGTCTCTGTCTCTCTGTCTCTCTGTCTCTCTGTCTCTCTCTCTCTCTCTCTCTCTCTCACACACACACACACACACACACACACAAACACATACGTCCCTTCCTGCAGGAAAACATTTGGTTACTTTCCAGTCTACCTAGGCTGCTATGCAATCAGGCACTTCCAGTCTCATGCTGCAGAAAGCCTATGGCTGTTTCTTAGTTAAAATGTGTTCTTCATTAGTCTTCAGTCCAACGTGTTTTGCAAAGTCAGCCTGGCTACCACTGTTTGTTCTCCTGTTCCTCTAAGAAGAGTTTTACTAACCATTTCAAGAGGCAGACAGCTGAAGGAGGCTATCTCGGGCTGAGCACAGGGCTGAAAAAGACAGCAAGAGCAAGACTCCATCTCTGTGTTCACCTCACAGACAACATTGATTGTTTCTGGTGCCTAGGAAAGTACTTTGTGAATCGGATGCCTGACTCTGTGAATGTGTGCATACATGAAACTAAATAGATTACTGTGCCTGTCTTAAAATAGCAATAATATTCTGTCTATTTCATGCTTCAGTAAAATACTAAAATTGAAATGACTTTTGGGGATTTTTTTTTTTAAGGAATAAGATTTTTTTGCATCTTAATAATCCCTTGACTCTTAGTAAACAAGTATAAGAAGCCCTGTAGTGCATCCTGGGTAACAATGGACTCCGTGTCATTGAACAGATTTTTGACTTGATCTGATTGATGGAGAAGTTTGAGCTATGAGAATAAGGAAATTTCTTCGACATTTACCCTCAGAGGCCTTATTTATTCCACACTTTCCCTCAGCTCCCCTTTGCAGCATTGTGGATTTTAAAACATGAGAGCCCTGACCTCTTCCCACCCACCCTTCCCCTTTCTTTCTATTTAGCAGCAAGCTAAGAATGTCTTGGCAGAGGAAATTGGAAATGAAGTTTGCACAGGCTCTTGGTGTGCTTGGTTGGTGATGTGGGGGATACTTGCAAAGCAGAGTCACCTCCCTATCAAAGAGGGACACCCACAAGCACCCTGACTCTGCAAATATCCAGAGCTCTCTGACTGTTCCATTTATTTAGGGAAAAGTAGAGGCTTAGCATTGGTATAGAAGGGGCAGCTTCTGGAAATGAAGGTCCAACCAGAACACTCTGAGTATTTTACCTGTCACCATCACACATAGGAAGGTACCTTTAGGATTCTACCAGGATCTGGTTCACATACCTGGAATTTGCCCTGACCTGAAGCAAAAAAAGATACCATTAGCATCTATATAATTTTCTAAGAAAATTTGTTTCAACCTGAGCTGAGAACCTATGAGCATCACTAGGGAGGGAACAAAGATACCTCTCAAGTCATTTGAAGGTGAAAAATACTTCCATAGGAAGTACGATGATCTTAATTAAATATTAGCTGTAATTAGCCTAAAGTGCAAATGTTGGGAATATTAATTAGGGTCTCCCTGGAGCAGCTGTCGGCGTTAATAAGTAACTGTAGGGGGTCCTGCCAACATCTGTTTGAGACCTCCAGGTACAAGATGCAATACATCACCCCGGTGTACCCAAATGCTAACTCTTGTCCACTTTGTTTTCACTGTCTTGGTCCTCAGAGCTTGGCGCCTTTGCCAGAATGGCACAGATCTTCAGAGATTCTGCTGCGCTGGCTACAAAGCTGGTCTTTTTCTTTCCTAGGACAGATTCACACTATTCTGAAAACAGACCTCAGAGTTGAACTGGCACAGAGGTTTGCCATACTGCTCTGCCACCAGGTATCCAGGGTCACCCTCTGCATCTGGCAAACAGAATCACTGGTGTCCTGCATCCTACACCTAAGTGTATGATCTCCCCACAGGAAGAGGTGAAATGGAGTTGAGTACCATGAAAGACTTACAGAGGGGTGGAGTCATTTTGCTCTACAGCAAATGATTTCCCCCACCCCAAATGAAGGCAGACGATGCGGCTTAGTTCAGATCCTTACTTTCCCATGAATGGTCTGTGCCCTGGATCTTCTCAGTTCTAGATGAAACATTTCTGACTGATAATTTAAGTGACTAGGAGACTAGTCCATGCAAAGCAAGATTTATAGATATCAGCATTATTAGCCTTTGAGGCCCATGGTCAATCCCTTGAGAGTTTGTGCACTCTCTTTGTGTGTCCAAGGGTTAAATGCTAAGAGCACAGCCTTCCTGAGCTGTAACAACCAAAAATGTCTCCTGTCATTGCCTTGAATCTCCTTGGAGTATCCATACTTTGTTAAGAACTGTTGACCTACAGAACCATGCTTGAGGTTGTTGCTAAATTTTTCCTCTAAGATAAAGAGGCGGTCTGTGTGTGTCCATCTGAGATTACCATCACAAATCTAGTAAGGGGAAGAAAATTGCCAAAGAATAAGTGGCAATTATTCTTTGTGCCGTTATCACTATGCTAAAGTGGAGGAGCAGCCAAGACTACCCATCTTTTGCTTACAGGAGAATTGTTATAGGAGAATGACAAGTCCAAGGCCTACCAGGATGACTTTGTGAAATAAAACCCTTTCTTAAAAAATGCAAAGTAAAAAGAGAGTGGAGGATACTACGCACCGCTAGAGTATTTGACTAGCATACATGAGGCCCTGGCTTTCAACACTGTGACCAAAAACAATGAAAAAGAAAAGAAGGGGGAAATTTGATTTTAAAGTTTGAGTTATACAATGAAGCTGCTCTGCGGACATGATCTCAGATGGTGCTTTATAAAGTCATACATGGTTCTAGGAAGGTGCACCTTAAATGAAATCTTCTCAAAAACACATAAACACACAGGCCTGTGGGCAAATGGTGACTGTACAGAGACATTACAGGAGCTGTTTATCTGGAACACAGGGACCTTTTTGCATTTTCTATATGTATAAAAGCATCAAGTTGTGCCTCTCAAAGGCATACATTTTAATGTTAATGGTAGCTTAGTAGAGCCATTGAAAAAGGAATATATATTTCCTTTGTAACTCAAACAGTGCTGTCCCTAACTACCCATCCAGTTAGATTCAGTCTTGACATGATGTCACTAAGACTTGAGGGCATCCCCTGCTTCCTTCAGCCCCTTGACCATCATGATCCATGTAACCTCACCAGCATGCTGTCTCCTCTCAAGTGGCACTCCTTGGCAACTCTAGACTTACACCATTTCTACAATTTTTGATTATTTCTACTACTATATAACGGTGGAAAGAAAGCTGCTCAGACACTCTAACAGTATCCTCGGGTGACAGGAACTCAACATGACTAGAAAAAAAGTTGAAGTGATAGCTAAACAGATAGATGCTCATGAACCCACACTGCGATTGGCAGCTGAGGTCATGTGGTTGACTCTGGTGGTAACTCAGAGACCACCAGGAATAAAATACAGTCATTTCTACACAGCACGAACTTACAATGTATGTCCACCAGATTGGAAGCTGGGACATATCTTTGATGAATTCTGTGTAGTGTGTGAGAGGCAGAGACAGGAAATGTCCTCTTCTGGGGTTTGATATTCTTATGGAGCCACCTACTTCAGCCAGGGTCAATCTACTGTTGCCCCTGGCTTTATAGGAAAATGATTGGAATAGAAAGAGGTATGCCTGTATTTTACTCCCAATGAAACAGATGTTGGGCCTATTACAGAGGAAGAAAAGGCTTGTGGGAATGAATTCCTTGCAAAAGTATTTAAACTTATGCTAAGCTTCCTTCTCTTTCAAGTGCCATCTTCAATGTCATATAGTTAAGGGTTTGCTCTATCAAAGGCCCGGGCTCTGTATTTATGCCATGCTCAAGTTACTATAGCAGAGGCTGAGGTCTTCTGTTGATGACACATATTGATGTTTGTGCTCTGGGATCCTTGCAGCAATACTGCCCTTAATTGCCTGTCTGTCTGCCCTCTTTCCTTTCTTCCTTCTTCCCTCCCTTCCTTCCTTCCTCTTTCCTTCCCCCCTGCCTCCCTTCTTCCCTGTTTCCTCCTTCCCTCTATCCCTCTCCTTTTCTTTTTGACTGTATACTGTATCTCTAGAGATAGGGACATTTTAGACCTCTGGACTACTGCTTCTTATGCGTTCTGCATATGTGTATGCAGGGTGTGTGAAGGGTGTTGGAGTTATGGGGGTGGAAGTGGAGGGAGGAAGATGTTTCCAGAAATGGAAGCATTTGAATTCAGAGTTTTTTTTTTTTTTTTATTCTTTTGACTTGACTGTAATTATCATACCGCATGTTTAGGCTATAACTGAAGGGTGAATTGTTATATAATGCCCTGTACTTATATATATATATTTTAAAAGACAGAATGGGGGACACTGATTAATGAGACTCAGAATTAAACCCAACATCTAAAAGGAGGGAAGTAGGGTTGCCATAGGGGTTCTCTAAATTAAGGCCTACATTTTCATTGGCTGCTTTTATCACAGATATGCACACACTCAACAACAACAACTACAATACCACACACACACACACACACACACACACACACACACACATACATACATGCAAGCATACATGCATGCACACCAGCAAGATCTTTTCTTTACTGGGACCCTTTCAAATACCTAATAGTTGAAGTAAGTTCAAATACTTCTCTCAAGCACACTCTTAGGCAGTTTGTTCTTGACACTGTACCAAACTGGTACTCCACTGTTACCATAGACAATATGATGCTAACCTTTTCCGAAACTGAGATGGAACAAAGAGGATCTGATCTGCCAGTGCTGGGCAGACCCTACAGTCTTACTCAGTGCTGGGCAGATCATACAGCCTCAGCAAATTGGTTTGGACATCTTGGGGAAAGTGACCTCATCATTGTGTGCCTTGATTTTTCCATCTGTAGATCGAGAATAATGAAGACTGTCACTTGCTCAGAGTGTCTCCTTAGAGCTGGCTAGGATGGTCCATCTTGGGCTGGAGGTCTTCAGCTAGACCGTAGAAAATGTGCTGAGACTTAAGTTCTTGGACTCTGGAGAACAGTTGTGTTTGCAGAGCACTAATGTATTCTTTTCCTCTCTCCTTTTTTTCTCTTTCTCTCCCTCTCTCTCAGGGTAACCAGGAAGCAGCGGCCGCCCCTGACACAATGGCTCAGCCTTATGCCTCAGCTCAGTTTGCTCCACCTCAAAATGGCATCCCTGCAGAATACACGGCCCCTCATCCCCATCCTGCGCCAGAGTACACCGGCCAGACCACCGTCCCCGACCACACATTAAACCTGTATCCTCCTACACAGACGCACTCGGAGCAGAGTGCCGACACAAGCGCGCAGACCGTCTCTGGCACCGCCACAGTAAGTGGACACTGCCACGTCCTGGATTTAGAGGGGGCTGTCCCTGAGCAGGTGTCTGAGCCCTGAAGCTGGTAGTAGGCCACGTACCCTGTGTGCTGGGGATTTTGTCAAGTGAAGCATCGCTAAACCTCTCCTTATACTACCAGCTTTCCAGAGATTTTTGTATGACTGGGCATCCTTCCCTATTAGTTAAAACATGTTTTCATTTGCTGTATTTATTTGTAAATGGACACAGGCATCTATTTTTCTGTCTCTAAAGTGATGAGTTCTCTACAAGGCTATCCCAGTAGAATGCATACTTTGAAATCATTTTGTGGAAATGTGGGCATCTGGAGAGATAGCTGAGAACAGAGCACTTGTTTAGCATGTCCAGGGTCTTGGTTTAGCTTCCAGTACTGCAAAATGAACAGTGGCAAAAAATATATACACTCAGACACATAACTTAGATAAACAAATTGATTCATTTTAAGTGTATGACTTGCTGTTTCCAAGAACATTAACACAGCTATGTAACCATTGCCAAATTTTAATTTTAGAATATTTTTATCGACCCTAAAAATAAAGCTTGAGCCTGTTTGCAGGCCAGCCATCTTCATTCTAGGGTGTGCATTTGAGACTCTTCTATATTCTATCACTGTGTCCTTAGTTTGTTAATTGAATCATATCAAGTAATCCAGGATAGTTGGCAGTTTCCTACGTGAGTGAAAGTGAACTTGAACTTCTCATCTTTCTCCTTGTACCCCCTAAAGTTCAGGGATTTCAGGTTTGCACTATGACGCTCAGTTTCTGCAGTGCTAAGAATAGAACCCAGGGCTTGGTAGCTGCTAGGTAAGCACTTTTCCAGCTGAGCTACACTGTCTAGTTGGAGTTTGTGAGAGTCTGTTGCTGGTATATAAGGAAGAGATGTGACAGAATATTAGTTAGGCAGGAAAACTGTTGGACTTTAAGAATATAAACAGGAAGATGAACTTGATGGGTTAGAATTTAGCAAACAACCCAAAAACAAAGACAATTTTTATCACCAACTTATGTGAAAACTAATATAATGGGCACCAATGATGACATTAAAATTTGATGATGCTCATGCTTAATAATTAAGGATCCATAAACGTGTGTAGGTCGTGTTGGAGACAACTTCCTCTGCAACATTCCTTAGAAACACAGACACACCTAAAATCTAGCATGCAGCATCTTACAGGTGTACCACCTCTTCCTTTATCCTCAAGTCCCTGGAAACCCAGAATCCTGACACTGTACATACATGTGTTGGACACATGATACATCTTGTGATGTATAGGAAATCACTGGGTAATTTTGCTACTTGTCTCTGTATGTATTTCAGGGCCAGCTTTTGAGGATACTAGAAGTAGCATATACTCTGAAACTTTCTATTGCTCCCTCCCTTTTTGTTGTTTCTATAAATGTACATAAAACTCATAATTAATACCTAGTATACTAAATTTGGAGACATTAGTATATTCCCAGGGACTGCATCCATCCTACTATCTAGTTTTAAAACATTTGTATCTCCTCAAAAGCAAATTCCACACCCATCACCTACCCCATCCCCATGCTCCATCCTCCACTTCATCACTCATTCTCTACCCCTATCTGCATCCCACCCCCACTGATTCTTCTGTTTCCCCAGCAGGCTGGCAGGCCCCCATCTTCTATATAACCTGTATGGATTTGCCTCATATGGGCCTGTCTCACAATTAGATTCCCAGACTACAAGGCCTTTGCTACCTGGCTTCTCTCACTGGGCTTAACATTGTCAAGGCTCCTTGACACTGGTATTCTGTTGTGTGCATATTACACATATTAGTGATATGTTCATCTACTAAGGCCTTTGTGGGTATCGCTGTTGTTACCTCCTACTTGACTTATCTGCCTTTAGGATTGTTCATTAGATTGGTTTTCTGGCTTAGGCTGGTTCTGAGGTGCTAATGGTGACCAAGAGGTGGTAGTTAGTCATATAACATGGAAAACAAAAATCCATGGCTACAGATGAGCAATTTGTAGTGTGTCAGTCTTATGGACTAGTACTCAAAAATGTAGAGGACTGAGCTATTTACACCTGTAATAGTGTGGATAGAATAAAAATATCAATGACAAATAACAGAAAACAAGTACAAGGAGAAACAGAGATGCTTGCTTGTCATGTGTGGATAGCTTCATGATAAACAAGGAAAGTAGGGCCTGGATATGTTGTTTTAGAGCTTACAACATTCTGAGTTAAGCAATAATTATTAACCTAACTCTGAGATAGTGAGGTTTAGGATAAGAGGAGCTACTGAATGACAGAAATTGGAATCAGGGGAGTTTGAGGCCATGGGAACCCAGGGCATGAAGTCAGTACATTGTTGACATGGCAGTGAAGGCCTTAAAGCATAAAGACATTTTTTAATGCATTGGGGGAAAGAAACACTAGGAGGTTTAGAAGGTCCAAAGTCAAGTACAGCATAGAACAGAGTGGTGAAAAAACAATGAAGTGAGGCCCTGAGTCAAAATTTAACAGAAGGTATAGAGACTAGGAAGGTCAGAAATAAAGAGCAGAGTAGCAGGGACCAGGGAAGGGGCCTTTGCACCTTTTAAGCAATGGGAATGATGAGAAGAGAAGAAAGATAACAGTAGAGGAGAAATAAATTACCCAAAGAGTTTATAGGCTGGTTGATTTGGTATCACTAATTTAAACCAAGGAAAAGATATCTCTAAGGGATGCGGAGAAGACAAGTCATAGGACATAGAGAAGATGCATTGTGGGGGAGGGGCAAGCATGCTTGAAAAAGAAAGAAAAGACATGAGGCTCTATTCAAATTAGAGAGAACAAACACAACAGGAAAAGGAAACTAATGTTTTTGCAACTTTGTAGATGCATAATGTGCGTACAATATACACACATTTGGAAAGTGTATATGTGATCTATCTGTACCAATGAACATATGCATAGAACTCTACCAATATTAAAAGTAATAGAAATATTCATCACTGTAATTTTTCTACACCTTTGTTGCCCTCTCATTCTCATTTCTAGGCACCCTACAGACTTCCTTCCATTACACATTTTGTTTTCAGTGTTCATATCAATGCAGCCAACATTTTGTGCTGGGTTTCTGTTAATCATCATACTTGTCACTCATTTTTTCCATGTTGTTGCATGGAAGTATCTGCATGCAATACCAAGAAGTATAAGTATCTTAAATCTTGGCATTGCTGAATACTGTTTCATTGCGCAGACATACTACAGGTTGTTTATCGATTGACTTGTGCACAATTGTTCTTGATGTTGACTCAGAAAATAAAACTAATGTGAACACTGGTTAGCATATCCATTTCAAAACAGAAGAGAAGCAAGAATAAGTGTGCTAGGGTGTAGAAGAACCTTGTTTCCAAAGCAGAAACTGAGAGAAACACTTTGCTAAGACATTTATATTTTTAGTCTATATGACTTTTGTTTTCTCACTCTAACAACTGAAATTAAAGGATGGTATTTGTAAGGGTGAGGGGCAAATATGCCAGGAATATGGTCTGAAAATTTTTAGAATATTTGAAGGCAAAGAATTCCTGAGTTTAGAGAACATGCTTATGGGCTGGAGCTGGTTATGACTTTGTCTTCTCTGGTCACATTTTAATGATGCACACTGTAGGAGAGTAAATGAGAGAAGGAAGATGCTGTCTTTTGTATTATGAACAATTATGTGCAGATTCTTTCTACTTTTTGGCCAAAAAGGAAGACACTTGTATGTCTCTGGGTAAATGCTCATGCAGAAGCCCAAGAGGACCCTGAATGTGCTCTACCACTCTCTACCTAATCTCTAGAGGTAGGGTCTATCATCGAACCTGGAGCTCACTGTCAGCTAGACTGTCAAGCCACCCCATGCCAGCAGTGTTCTCATCTCTGATCCCCACTGCACAGTGTTAGAGGCACACTGTGGTCACATGTAGGCCAGGAACAGAGCTCAGGTCCCCAGGCTTATGCACACATGTTCCTTCCCGCCACTCCATCTCTCTCTCTTCATCATCTGCTTTTGAATCACCTTTTTCTAACCTGAACTTGTCCGAACTTGTTAATGACAAGTTTACTCCATCTCTCTACATCTTGAAGGCAATATTTTCTCTTCCTCCCAAATTCTGCATTTCATATGGAAGGTATTAAGCTTCAAAGTGGGTCAAAGGACAGTTTTCTCAGTGCTGCACACAAAGCCTTATATTAACAAAAGAGTTACTGTTGAGCAGAGCCTATAGTTCAGCTCTACTGTATGTACTTAGCAGGAACCATAGGGAAAAAAAGAAAAAATTAATGTTGGGACAATAGCTAGGCTATTCCTCATAGGAGAGTGTTACTTCTGCTATAACTACACTTTGACATATATATCTATGGTGTTTAATGTCATTTTAAGGACATTGTGGAGGCCATGCTTTCCTGGAGAAACCAAATGGTTTGAGGTAAAAGAAAACATCCATCCATATGGTGGCCTCCAAGAACATCTAATATATGCACATGACTTAACACAAATTGCAGAATCTTGAAAGGGAGACAGTGTGCAACCTTGAGCTCCCAACCAGAGCTAAGTAAGGCATGGCCTGAAAAGCCTTAGCAGGTCATCTCTGCCAGTCCCCTGGGTCTGAGACAATTCCCCAAGAGATGTTTTTCTGCAGAGCTTCTATTTTGTATAGAATTCCAAACATATCCCAGATCACAGTGCTGACAGAGCCATTGCTGTATGTTCCCGGGTACTGTTTCTCATGAGGTATTTCACTCTTGGCATATTATAATTAGAGATTTGTGAGTGGAGAATTCTCCATGTATCTCCAATAGCAACTTGATTTCTATTTTTAACACTTGTTCTGCAGGCTGCCTGAGTCTCCTACACTTTCCTATTCTTTCTGAACTTTGATGGGATGAAGAGCATGGGTCCCTGTGCTGAGCTTTGAGCCTGCACATGCTGACAGGGAGAGGAACCATCTAAGGGGCCTCTGGTTCTGGTGGCAGCATTACTGCTATCCCCAGATTGTTTTAATTATATTATAACATTAGGCAGATGAGAGATGAGGTGATGAAGCCTTACTTCTGACCTTATGTGCAATAACTATAGGTCTAAGGATGACATATACAAACAACAAAATCCTGCTTAAGAAATACTTTATTTTGTCCATTGCCTATTTATTCTTCAAGCAATTAAAATTTATAGTTTAAAAAGTCAAACATTGATTGATTACATTGTTTTCTTTATGGCTGAAGAAATTTTCCAATCTGTATGTCTGTGTGTGTGTGTGTGTGTGTGTGTGTGTGTGTGTGTGTGTGTGTGTGTATACACACATAACAAAGTTTCTTTGTCCAGTCATGTGTTGATGGACATCTAGACTAGTTCTACTTTCTGGCTTTTGTTACTGATGTAGCAACAAGCATGGATGTTTACATCTCTCTATACTATGATGACAGAGTCCTTTAGGTAAATGCCCAAGAGTGATGTGGTTCTAGCTTTAGTTGTTTTGAGAAAACATCATACTGATTTCTGTAGAGGATACACAATAGTACTGTTCCACTAACAGTGAGTAAGGGCTCCCTCCTTTTGCTTGAAAAATTAGGTGGAATTAAAAATCACAATTAAGTACAATAAGCCAAATTCAGAAAAATAATTACTATGTTTTCCCTCAAGTTCCATCCGCACCTAGATCTGAAATTGTGGATATGTATATGTGTGTGTTCGTAAAATGAAGAAGGGAATGATAAAAAGAGAAGAAAAATCTTACAGGGGAAAATAATGGAATGTATTTGGCATGTAAGCAGAAAGTGAGAGATATTGGTAGGAAGAAAGGGAACCAGCAAAAGGCAGGGTAGGAGACAAGGAGGAGGCTGGTGACAGAGACATATTAGAACGAAGCACAATGGCACATTCCTATAAAAATGCCACAGTGAATCCCATTACTTTTTTTAACGTCACATTTTAATTTAAAACTAAGGATCAAATAATCTAGGGCTGGAGAGATGGTTAAGTAGGCAAAGCATTTTCTTTGTAAATGTAAGAGTCTAAGTTCAGATGTCTGCACCCTTGCAAAAGCCAGGAGCGGTATAGTGAGTGTGTAATTGTGGCACAGTGGGAAGAGAAGAGCAGAGATGTCTGGATATTCCCTGACTTCTCATTCTATCTAACACAGATTTCCAGACTCAGTGAGCATCCCTGTCTCAGCATTAAAGTAGGAAGTAACTGAGAAGTCATTAGATGCCAATCTATGTTTTTTACAAATACATGAATAGGAATATTGCATGCATGCACACACAGACAACTGTGTGTGTATAATGCATATAAAGTCCATTGCTTTAAGATGTCCAGAAAATAAACTAAGCCCGTCACACCCACACCCCTAATTTATAGGGACTGCTGACAGAAACAGGTGCTACCAAACTTTCTTTTACATTCTAGAGGTGTTTTTTTGCAGAAGCAAACCCCAGACTCAATCTCAATATTCCTTGCTCACATCTGTACCTCTATCCCTATGGTCTGTTACAAATCCAATCTGTATATTCTCTAACCTCTTAGCAGCTCAAATTCTTAAAAACAATAGACCTAAGGCCCACTGAGCACCCACTTCAGCACTGCTGTATTTGGAAGGGCTGTACCACGATTTGGAATCCAGGCCATTATTTTTGCCTCAGTGCAAATTCTTACAGACAAAGGTATCCCTCTGGGGGAGAAGTAGAGGATTTCTTTGATTGATCTGGTCTTGTAATCTTTCACAATCAGGCTACAGGGAAGAGTAAAGTATAAATATTATGGTTTACCACTTATTATCTATTATTACCTCTTAGTATATCTTTGAAGATTACATGGGTTTAAAATGTACAGATTGATCATTTCCCTAGCAAAAAAATCATTTATTAATTTGAACCTGAAGAAGCTTTATTCTCATCACTGTATAGCATCTAACTCTCAATCTATATTTGTCTTGATTGTATGCGCTTCAGTGTGACCATTTCTCCCTTTTAGAAAGAAAATCAGGTACTTTAAGAATTGTTTGGAATTACAGAGAAAAGAAACTAGAGTGTGCATTCATGTAGGCCTACACAGAACCACAGACCAAGTTAGGCTGCTAGCCATTCTTTTGATACTTACACCATTTTGTTTCTTCCACTGACTTCTGATTAAGGGATTTGCTAGAAATGGTGTCTTAATATAGAGAGCATGCTAATCTTGAACTCAAAGTTAACCTCAAGGTCCTTAGCTTCCCAAGTATTAAGAATGCAGGCATACACCACCGCCCTTGATTTAGATCTTTTCAGTACCTCTCATTTTGCATTGTTAATGTAAAGGAACAAAGAGCTAAGTGATATCAAGTGTTGAGAAGTGGCATGCCTGAGCTCAACACACAGGTCTTCTGATGCCAAATTACAGATCTCTGTCCACTCACCATTTGCCCCCTTAACAGTTTACTGCTTGAAGCTAGGGCAACAGACACAGAATTGTTCACAAGCTTGGTGCTATTATTCTTACGCTCTAATTTCCAAAGATCCAGATCTCTGGGTTTGCCAATAACTGTCTTTCTATTCTTCCAGTCATAGATCCTCAGACCAGTTGATAGATGGACCTTTCTATTCTACTGATTTCTAGTGCCACTTTTCCCCCATGGTCTTCCTCGTCTTTCCCTCTGAAGACCTTTAGTTGATGATTAACAGAATGCTACACAGTTTGCCCTTTGGGGGAAATTTCAGCCACATGAATTATACTGAAAGTTTGGCAAAAAATCATTGAGAAATAACATGTATAAAAATAGAATAGATGCATCACATTGGGAAGCAATGCAAGTGAAGATATAAAAAGAATTAAAAAGAGAGAAGAAGGGAAGGAATGTTGTACATAAAGTACTCATGTTTGAAATTCTTTAAAACTTAATTTTTAGGTATATCCATAATCATATGCTTATACCAACAATTAGTGAAGAAAAGAGGCCATGAAATCAAAAGAACACAAGTAGGTTCATATAAGATGATTTTAAAAAAAAAGAAAGGGAAGAAAAAAATGATGTAATTATATTATAATCTCATAAAAACAAAAATAATTATGAAAAGACTTCCTGTTGCAGTATCACAGATCTGAGGCAAGAGGATCAGGACTTGTAAAGCAGCTTAGGCTACATAGAAAGATTTTGTGTCAAAACAAACAACACCCCCCAACAAAAAAAAGTGGTAGCCCTTTTTGCTCAGCATCAGAATGTGTTCCTTGCAGTGTTTGTGAACAACATCAACTCATTTTTATGCTTGCCCACCCAAACTGGATGGAGTGTTACCATCCCATGATCAAGGCATTTACCTTACTCAAGCTCCTTATGGCTGAAAACTAGAAGTGGATGCTCAATCCCAGGCATGCCACCAGATGCAAGCCCAGAAGTGACTTAGACATCCAGGGATTTCTCCGGACATGTTGGGGCTTGCATAATGTACACTTCTGAGTAGATGGCAGTTGAGTATAGGAATCCTCTATGTGAGAATTACTCATGTCACCCAGGGAGGGTCCCAGCAGATCTGAGATTGTATTCTTAGACAGCACTATTGCCTGTGCCATAAGCAAACTTCAGTAATATGTTTTGGTGGCTTCAAAATTGTCTTTTTAGATGACAATATTATTGAGATGTCTTGTCAACACCAGACCCACTTGATAAGGCTATAGCCACTGCCTCTTGTTTTCTCATGAGACAGGGCATCAATTGGATGCTTTCAAATGCATGGCCATGACTTTCAGAATAATTTACAGCCATCAACTAAGTAGGAGAAAGACATAAAACCCTTCTTCTACTCAAAAGTTTGATTTGGATAATGAGTACTTAGTGCTTGGGAGACTCCAAACACCATCCATGGAGGATGCCTGAAAGGAGCAGGGTTAGTGGGGTAGCTCTGACACTAAAGGACATCTGTGTGTGTGTGTGTGTGTGTGTGTGTGAGAGAGAGAGAGAGAGAGAGAGAGAGAGACAGAGAGAGAGACAGAGAGAGACAGAGAGAGACAGAGAGACAGAGAGACAGAGACAGAGAAAGAGAGAGAGAGATTGAAAGCACTCATTAAAATTCTAAGGCTTCTTTCTGAACACTCACTTGTTAGAAAATTTGTATGGCAGGGATAGGTTAGAAAAAATGGCCCAGACAATTCCTTTGACTGGGATCAGGATAAATGTTATGGACGCTATGTAAAGAACCTGCAGTTCTCAGGGTTAGGAAGATGGTTCAGTAGCTAGACACCTTGCCAGGCAAACATGAACACTTGAATTCAAATCCCAGAATTCATAAAAAGTGGGGGAGAGGTAGCATGTATTTACATATATCAGTGCTCTCTCAGGAGCCTGAAATTTTCCCATAGTGTCTCACTACTCACGAGACTAAAGTAAGAGGATGATAAGTCGAAGAGCTTCCTCGGCTACAGAGTTCAAGGCCAGGTGAGGAGGTGAGGTGATAGATGAAGATTTAAAACCCAGAAAAATGAATACATCATAGGAGTCCTAAAAAGTGCTTTCTCTTAAGTGAATGTAAATATCACATTCCTAAACTGATAGTAAGATTCAGTTTGATACTTAATGATTCATGGATAAATATGTTTCAAGTACTATGCCTGAGTCCAATAGATTAGTACAAATTGTTCCTTGACCTCAGTCTAGACCAAGAACTATACAACAAAAAATTTAATAGAAAAATGAATGCCTGATATCCTATTCGTAATACCCAAGAACAGCTTGTTTTGTTAAATGAGGAAAGCTCTGCTATTTTCTGAGTGTTTCAATAGTGGGCCTTTGTTCATGTTTTCATTGCAAATGTGGTACCCATTAGAAGCTTCATCTACCTTTGTATTTGATGCCCTGTGCTTTTTCATGCCTATGCTTTTTTTAATCAAGTTTACCCTCTCAGGGTCTGTCTTTGATACAGAGGTTTATCTTTGACAGTGTATGAGAGTGGTGGCATCTGATGACATTGTGATAATGATTGAGTAATGAGAAGGTAAAGTGGGCTGCCTATGTACTAAGTACTGATCCAGATGTCTGACAGTCTTATGTGCTGTTACTAAATCCATAGCCACAATGAACAGTTTCATCACTTTTGTTTGCTTTGGGGAAAATGTAGATGGAGACATCATACTAATTTGCAGCTCCTATTTGAGATCATTAGCCAGAGATCGGTTCTTGTCCTTAATTTGTGCTTACATATTCCTAAGGTTCAAAGTGAGTTTCTAGAAACTTTGTGTTAGAAATCTGACTCTTTCATGAGGACAGGGGCACAGGAACTCATCATCCAGATTTCTGATGTTCTAGAACTAGATGGAACCAAAGAGTTCAGCTAGACTAATCTTCTCAGTGCACAAATTCTAAAATGATCACATAAGCTATAGTAAAAACTCAACTGTTTTCAGGCCTAGGCATGTAAAATACATGTTTGAAGGAGACTGCTTTATGATGGACACAAATTTATAACAAATAGCTGTAATTAAATACTTTCCCATTGATACTGGAATTGTCAAATGTCAGGTATGATGCTTTGCAACCCTTTGATAGGGCCTGTGTTTACTGTTAAGAGAAGCAGATGAGCTGCTGGCCACCAAGTCACTGCCATTTTGGATGATAGTAGATTCCACTTTGTATTAACATTGTTTTTGGATACTTTTGCAGCCATTTTGCACTGTAGCTGTCATCTGGAATTGTTGATCTTTTACTTTTTCTTTTGAGTGATTCTTAAGAGGAAATAGTAATTTGGTTCCTGTGTATTCTTAATTTATGCAATTTTGTTACCTGCTTTGACTTGATCAATAATCAATTTTGACTCCTAATTCAACCATGTAATTTTATCTTTTAACAAAAGACATGAAATTAGGAACTTTAACTATTAGAGAGAGAAAATATGTCAGGTCTCTAAAATGGGCTCCTGGGCATTTTCACCCGACTATAAACCCTCCAGGGACAGCAGGACCTTGAGTAGCTACCTGAACTACCTGTTTTGTCTGTGAAAGTGCAGAGAGGGAAACTGACCCACCTGAATCACTGGACAAAGATCACAGCAGAAGCCAGAAGGGAAAGAGCCTAAAAACTACTGTTCCTGAGCTTACATCTCTCTCTCTGCAGTCTTCTTGCTAGCCATTCTTTCCTTTCCTTCTGTTTTCCTGGACTGGAAATTAGATATGCATGTACCTAGGTGACCCGGTATACCGGCATGACCAAAGCCCAACAGCACCTCTTCTAACAGTAGTTATAGAATGTGGTTTGGGACTCCCTTTCTCTGTAATGCACCATTTAGGTTCTTAGCTATGTAGATTTGCACCTTCTTGGTCACTCCAGAGTCAGAAAATTCTCATAGGGGTCTAGCTTTTGACCTTTGTATCTGTAAGGCATGTGGTGGCTGCTAACTGCTATTCTCAAATGGCAACCTTTCATGTAGAACTATGTCTATCATTGCAAAAGATCTGTAAGGGCACAATGCTGAACTCTATCATGGGAGTGAAAAGAGACCACACAAGACAGTTGGACTGGGCATCTTGGAGGTCCCAAAGCCTCATCAAGTCTCTGTCTTTAGGGCTCTAAAAAGAACTCCATTCCCAGCTAGAGAATGAGCTATTCTTCTGCATCAGGAACAGAATGTTCCATCCTTAAGGACCTGGCTTTAATGCAGTTTCAGTGCCCTTGAGAAGAAAGCTACATGGCCAAGTTCATTTAAAAAGGGGAAAAAAAATTCCTAGGTTTTCCAACTGTGCAGCTCAAATAAACCAGGTCACCAGAACCAGTAGAAATTGAAGGGTCTTATTTGGAAAGTAAAAAGAGAATTTTTCCCTAAGAAAGAATTGTGACATTTCACATTCTAAAATTCAAATTTAACGAAAATTAATAGTTCTCGTCTTTAAATGTCTGTCTTGAAATGGAGAAAAATAACTATAAATTTCTTGGACTAAAAAGAAGGAAACAAGATGAAGCAAGTCTTGTTTACGGGCAACAGCAGAGAATGATAAGCAGCATTCAGTACATTTAGTGTAGAGGCAGGGGGAGCAGAGTCTATATGCAGCATCTGCTTGAATCTCCAAAGGATCCAGAGTAGTCACATACTGCCATTTATCCCTCTTTACCTAGGTGAGGGACCCAGAGTACAGAGAAGATGCTCAGTGTTACAAAGCTAGATTCCTTTGACAATCAAGAGACACAGCCCTCCTTCCTCCTTACTCCATGAGCCATTTCAAAATTCACACAACCCAGAAAGGGATCACTGTAAGGGTGCTAAAATTGCAGATGGGGAAACTGAGATTCATGTGTTAAGTAAGTGCAGACTCAGCCCTGGTGGATTTCAGAACAAACTAGAAACTAACATTAATTGCTTTCTAGGTCAATCATAATATCACTGCAGATATCTTAGCAACTTTTGTCTTTCTAACTTTCGATTTAACTCTGAATAATCTCAGTGTGCACATCCAAGAGGGAAGGATGCAAGCATGCATTTTTCTGTGTGTGCTTTTTCTGTCTCTCCCTATCTCTGTCTCATAGTCTTTCTCTGTCTCTGTTTGTGTCTTTATTTCTCCAACACTAGCCCTGCCTCCCCTCATGATATCTACTGGTCCCAAGAACAAACTTGGCCTCCATACACTTGACAAGCCAACTAGAAGAAACTTAGATTTCCCAGAGAATATTTTTTCAAGGCAGTCACCATTTGTATTTAACTTTTGCATCTTTGCATCAGATTGTAGCCTTGTAATTTAAATAGATTGTTTTCTAGCCCTTTGTAAAGAAATTAGCTACCTTTTGTTTTGAACTAAGGAAAGCCATGATGGTAATGCTACTCTAAGGACAGAAAGTGGACTTGGTCCTATTTTTTTTCTCTAATTGGCTTGCAAATGGGAGGAGTAAGGGTAGCATTTAATACAGGGATTGCCTAAGGTTCCAGGCACTGTCTCTCAGAGGTGTTAATATGGAGACTATACAAATAAAATGTAAGAGCAGAAAACAGGGCATGGATGTGAGAATACCTCACAACACCTCACCTCCAGGAGAAAGAACCCTGGAGACAAGTAAGAAATAGGGTATGGCATTTGGACTTAAGGATTTTCTGTTTGGAGGGGGGGCCCAAGATGATTTTTCTTGGAGCTACAATGATTGAACCCATGAAGACTCTCATAAAACATGAATAAAGTTATTGAAGGTCCAAGTTGCTCGCATGATTAAGCACTTAATGGAAGACACTAGAGAGTCCTGAAAGAAGTTGAGGAAGGGGATTTGGCAGCACTTGCTAGAATTTTAGGCTTTTACTGCATAAGTTTTTTTTTTTTTTTTTTTTGAGAGAGAGACTATTTCTATTTACTCTACATACACAGGAAAATGACAGATGAAGGTAAATACCACCCCAATATATGTGATAACTTATAAAGTCTGCATTTCTAGAGTTCCCTGTTCAAATTTCAGGCAGTTCTACTGAAGAGTCCACTCTTCCTCAGCAACTGTTTACTGCTTATGTATCTTCAGGGAACAGCTTACAGCTTTTTGGAGTTTTGTAAGCTTAATGTGTTCAGTGGACCTCCTCCTTTCTTCCAAAAGAGGATGCTTCAGTCTGATGTAGAGTCACAGATTTCTTCCTTGCTTGGTCTATCAGTAGAGCCCAGACTCATCACAGATCCTTTCTTTAGTCCCTTATCACAAAGCTTTTCCAAGCTTTTAGTCTTAGCATTAAGAATCTAAGCCACAGGTTAGCTAACTATGGCAGCTGATGTAACTATAGGCTACCACATGTTTCCAAAGATAAAGTTTTATTGGCACACACTGTAGCAATTGGTTCCTAAGTTGCCTTTGGCCACTTTTGCATCATAGTCTCAGAAATGAGTGAGGGTGACAGTGAAATGTGACTCACAGAGGAATAACACTGTCTAACCTGCAAAGGGAAGAGTTGCCAATCTCTGGTCTTGGCAAATGTTTATGTACTGTTAATTGGCTGGCTTTCTTCAGACCTCAGGCATATTTTGTTGGATTCATGAATAAAATGTGTTGGCTATATTTTAAAATGAGAGTTTTTATAGACTGAATTGGTTCTGATTCAAATATGAAAAAAATCTAACAAACATATATGTCATTCTGGGATTGGGGTGCTATGTTCTAAGCCTGTATGCCAGTTGCAAGAACTGGCCCTCATAGGCAATTTGCTGATACATGCCTTATACCTATGGATTTGCTAGGTTATGTTTTTAATAATATATTCAAATTCCACCAAGCTACCAATTTACCCACCCATCAACCTATGCACACAGCTATATCATCTATATTTATATATTCTATAATAGATATTTAGACAGATAGTATATAAAATATAGAGAAATAGAGATACACTGAGAGATAATCACCTGAATTTCTTTCTTTGAAACAGAAATCCATGTCACTATTGATGCAGATTTTAATCTAAGCAGGTGTAGTTACAGAATGAGTTTTGAAATGCATACTGTTATTGTTGTTATTGTTGTTTTTGGAGACAGTACCTTGTTATGTACTTGCTAGGCTGGCCTATATCTCATGACTTTCCTGCCTCAGCTATCTTTATGCTGGGATAACAGCTATCACCATCACCATCATGACTTACATAATGGCTACATTTTAACAAAGTAAGTGTCAGAAATGTGAAGTATGTAATGTGCGTGTGATCCAATTCCACTAATTCGAAACCTACTGTAAGCAGTTTTAGCCTCACTTGTATAGCTAAAGGAAGAAAATCAAAGAGTTTCTTCAAACTTCTGTAAATTGCTTCCCTGGGAGATGAGCAATTTGGATCTCATGTTCCCCTGTTCCACTCCCATTCTGGATGATGGTGAAATTGTTATTCTCTCTCCATTTTTTTTTAAATTATTTTTGACAGTGTTTTCCTATATAGACCATGCTAGACTCAAACTCACAGATGCCTACCAGTTTCTCTCTCCTGAGTGCTGGGGTTATTAGTATGAACTACTACCCCTAGCCTGACATCACCTTTTCTAAAACCATTGCAAGTCTAACAAACAAAGATATACAAAATAGAAGCAATATTTTATGAAAATGGGAGGTATGCATAGTGAGGTAATTCCGGGGTACTTTTTCCTATAAGTAAGTATTTGTTCCCAGGAAGAATCTCACCAGATGTAAGTAGAGCCACAGAAAGTCATTTTGGATCAAGTTGTTAAAGTGTCTTCTATTTTTCTCAACAGTTCTTTAGCATATTACTTTTTGATTTCCCTCAGGAGCTCCAGCACAGACAGAACCACAGTTGGTGGCAGGATCAGGGGCATCACATGATTCCTGTTTTTTGGTGCCAACCATGCTAGAAGGAAAACATTAGTAGCTGGATCCACTTTGATAAAACCCCAAATTCTAGTGTATGTCCACCCTGGACACCTACTATAATAGGAAATAGCAAGGGGGTGTTGTTGGAATTGCTGTACGCTTCTTCCTCAACCTCAGTGTTCAGAGCCGTAGCCTCTCTGTGGATTCATTGTCCTGATACTGAGGCTGAGCCCTTGGAAGGACACTGTAGACTTGAGGTAATTACAGATCTGTTCCTTTCCAAGTCAAACTAAGTGGACCTCTGATTATTATTCAGAGGATAATGGGAGCATAACGAACACTGAAGGGAAATTGTGCTGCTCTCTTTATGAACTGCCTTTATATTCCCTTGTGCATGGCTATAATGCTATGAAATCTCCTTAAATGTGATATTACTCAATATAATACAATAATAATGCACACACTGTATGTATTGGATTACTTTGCAAACAGCCCTTTTGAAATTGAATTTCCCATCATTTCTTGGGGCCAGCTTAGGGTTGCTGGACTTAGCGGTCTTTCTGTAGCTGGGAGACTGGAGTTTGCCTTCACAGTCGCTTAGGTTTCCACAGATGTGAGCAATTGGCCCACATCATTTTTATTCACGGTGGGGATGTTGGCCTGCCAAGTTCCCAGACATCTCACTGTGTGTTACTGCTCAGTAATACAGACGACTGCTGATACTCAGCATAGCTGTAAAATGAACTGGGTTAGATGGACTCAGGAAGGAAGCTAGAGAGAGAAGGGGGCCCACTCGTGCTGGAATCCAATTCTGAAGTATTCGTAATTGCCTGTGCTGGAGATTCTATCAAATCATTGTTCTCTCTGAGCATTTTCCAGATACCAAGCCAGGACCAGGGCTGATTCTCTTTTCTTACACTGTACATGCCTTGAAAACATATCTTTTTGCTTGACTTCCAAAAATAGTTATTGCACTTCTCCTAGATGTCAAACACAGATCCATCTACTGAGTGCACATCAGAGAGTTTTACAGTCACACACAACATTATTTTTGCTGTAAAACTAAAAGAGTCACAAAGTCCTTCAGGTATCCACTGCAACTCATACATCTATTGTTATTCTTAGTGTCAGGAATGGTGCCTGAATCAACGTGGCTATGCATCATTCAGAGATTCACATTTTTTTCAATTCCTTTGTGTTAGAAAGCCCAGAGGCCATGATGGTGGCGGGGTGAATGATGCAGGCATATACTATCTTTACCAAGATCATTAATGGGTTAAAAGAGAAAGGAACACAAAAATATGATTCATTGTTGAGTTTCAGAAAAGTACTTAAATAAAAGTGTAAGTTGGTATGTAAACAGGTACCAAGCGGGTAGGTAAATCAGGGTAGGCTATTCAGACACATTGAAGAGGTGTCTAAAATCATAATAAGCAAGTATTAACTAGGACAACGGGAAAGGGTACAAGATTCTAGGTAGAATAAATAGAAGAAGTAGAACCAAGATTTCACAGTGAGCTAGATGCTGCTTTGACTAACCTATAATTATCACCCATGTACATTATCATCCTAATGGAACTGGATATGGCTGTGGAGACTATTTACACTTAGGGACTTGGCAGTGTGGCCAGGCAGGGCTTTACTTGTTCTGTTTGCTGAAGAACTGGCTATCAATGGTTCATCATTGTATCATGGCAGAAAGGACTACGGCCTCATTCACATGAAAGCACACCAGTATAATAACCTGAAGCACAGAGATGAAGATTCTGCAGGGAATATGACGAGGCAGGTAGGAAACACACAGGGTTCTGTTGACCATCTTCTGTCATTAGTACAATAAGAGGTAACTGGGGGACTCTAAGAGAGAATGCCATACCATATGTCACTGTCACTTTAGGAATGGTCTGACTAGAAGATGAGACACATTTTGGAAAGAATCAATGGTGATGATGGGTTAGGCCAGAAACAACAATTAATAATCCCTCCTATAAGGATCCACAAAAAAATGGCACCAGGATCTCATGTGGTCTGGGAAATGGTTTACGGGGACCACCAGCTGGCTAGAAAGTCTGCCTAGGCTCTTTATAAGAAGTGGCCTGAGGGCACGAGACCTTTCCTAACTGATTAAGTGTTTTCTTGTTCAGCTCTTAGAGTGGCCCTCAGATGTACACATGGCTTGGCTCTCTTTTCAGCTAAAAACCTGAAACAAAGTGACATTCTCCAGGCCATGGCTCTGCTTTGGTGGTGGGTGGCCCCCACAATTGTACTGTTAACTAAAATTAAGTGCCCTTCCCACCTTTTTTTTTTTTTTGCCAGAATTAAGCTGTTAAAGTTGAGAGGAGAAGATGAAATGAGATGCCATAGCAGTTAGTAATACTTAACCTTCTTGACAGGATCCAGATAGCAGTTCTCATCTTTCCAGTGCTGCAACCCTTAATATGGTTTGTCATGTTGCAAAGACCCCCCCAACCATAAAATTATTTTGTTGATGCTTAATAACTGTAATTTTGCTACTGTTTTGAATAGTAATATAAATATATGATATGAATTATATCTGATATGTGATGTCCCAAAGCAGTCAAGACCCACAGGTTGAGAATTGCTTGTCAATCAGGAGACAAGCCTTGGGGTATGCTTATAACATATTATCTAGATTGGCTTAGCCTTTGAATATGCCATTGAGGGATTGTCAATTTAAAAGTGGATGTCACCAATCCCTTAGCTGGGTTCCTGAACATCATACAACAGAGAATGCAGATACTACTATTCATGCTCATCTCCATCTGTTTCCTGACTCAAAGTGAGATGTGATCAGATACCACCTTCATCCACCATGACTCCTCTGTCAGAATGGACTGTACCCTTAACTATGAGCAAGAATACACCAGGCCTTTCTTAAATTTTATTATGTTTGTCTCAGCCACATGGATCTAACTAATATAGGTTTACCTAGAAAATACCCTGATCTTGCCAAGGCAAGCAGCTTCTGCCATGATTTTTCTCAGCCACTTTCTTTGTGCCTCCTCACAAATGGTGTTGGCAATTCACATGGGAAATAGATGCTAGCCAGGCCCCCAGAATAAACCTTTTTGGTTGTTATTGAAATGTAGGCTAAAGCCTTTGTAAGCTGTGAATGGGGAAACAGTTATGGATAAATTAATTTGTGCAATGCGCAATATATAAAAGGAAATCCATGATATTTTTAAACAATGGAAATGAGAGAATCTGCCTTTTGGGCATTGGTCCCAACTCCATTTTATTCGGAAAACATTTATCAACACCTACTGTGTGCCAGAATCTTGCTGGGAAACAGATGAGTCAGATATTGTTTCTACCCAGGAAGAGTGAGAAATCAATAGAGAGACCCAGTGAGCCATCTGCTCAGTTAGACCTTGAGGCTGAGAGATGTGGGAGAGTTCTAAGTAAGAGGAGAGTTACATGTGAGATACACAGCCAAGCCAGCAGAATAAAGGCATGCCAGAGGGTCTGTGAGTGAGCAGCTGGGAAGGAGGGTGTGGCCTGCCTGGAGCTCAGTTGTATGGTTCCCTTCTATCTGCCCTCCTTTCCATCCATATGAACCTGTTGAAAACCTTCTCTCTTGCAGCCATGCTAACCATTCCCCACTGGGCCCTGCTGACACAGTGGCCCTGT
Source organism: Sigmodon hispidus (assembly GCA_004025045.1). Taxonomy (NCBI): domain Eukaryota; kingdom Metazoa; phylum Chordata; class Mammalia; order Rodentia; family Cricetidae; genus Sigmodon; species Sigmodon hispidus. The sequence continues at coordinate 87,688 of PVIH01002736.1, read as the reverse complement.
TGTGTCACCATCACTAATCCTGCCTCTGCTATCCAGCTACCCTTTTGAAGATCACTGCCAGTGCTTTTTGCCTCCATCTCTTAAGTAATTAATAGCCCATCTGCAAATATTTGATGAGTGCCTACAATATAGCAAACATTGGAAATTCAAGAATAGGTAGAAACTAGCCATAGTTTTGAGACAATCTGTCTATACTTGAGATGAATGGAAATAGCTAAACAACTATGACAACATAATTAAATTTGTAGTGTTTGCTTCCTAGCAAACTATACACCCCTGTGCAATACAAGCCAACAATGCAATGCAATTGTTTACACTCCTGTACCTTGGCAACTTGGATGGGGCTCAGTCAAGCAGATTAACTGGGTTGATTCACTGCTAATGGCTGAAGTTTGTAGTACATTTCAGTGTTCTTTCCAAAGTCTGAACACTGGCAATTACTTCTTCTGCACAGAGCCACCACTGGGCTAGCTTAGGGTCTCAGTATGGAGGTCTCTTGTTAATCCAAGTTTTCACAGGGAAATCATCACAGTGCATGCATATGTACATGGCAGGACTGTCAGAAGGGTCTCAAGGTGATGAAGTGAGTCTTGTGTATCACTCAGGAATTATTCAGCTTGTGTCTTAGCCATGGTCCTAAGCTACTCCTTCTCAATCCAAGGGCTACAAGAAGACAGGAGAGTCTTGTCAAACTTAGAGAGGAGAATGCCTCAACAGGGCTGAGGTTATCCTAACCTTGGTTTCTTGTTTAGATAAACTTTGCAAACTTAGCATCCCTCCATTCCTATCATTCTCTGGATGGACATCTGTCATCCTTGGCAACATTTTGGTCCCTCTATATCACTCTTGTCCTCTCCAGAAATTTCTAGTTGTATTATTAGTTGTGATTTAAAACTGTGCAATATGGTACTCTGTGGATGCTCGGACTAATAAGACAGAATTCAGGATTTCTCCCCACTTCTTTATGTAGGACCCGTTCAAGGCTTGGCCAGAGACATAACTGTTCTATGTTACTTACTATCAACTCTACAATTAGAATTATAAAAATGCTTGTCTCAAGAGGTCATCTTGAGGTCAACCCAAACAAAGGCCTGCAAAGGCAGCCTAGTGTCAGACTTCTAGAGCACAGCAATGAGCATAGAGCATTCTCTCTGTACTGACTATGGCTGTTGTTTCTAAACAGAAAAGATGGATGAGTAGATTTATTGATGAATGAGTGATAGATGAATATTTGCTTCTAATACTCTTGTGCATGTCCAGGTACCGTCAGTACTTATGTTTGCTCCTGGAAAGAGCGCTAGGGTAAGTCAGCAAACCGATAGAAGGATATACTTTACAGAAGTATCTTCTGAACTCATCCTATGATCCATGTTAGGATCTTAGAAAGATTTCTTTTAGGTCTTTAAAAAATTTGAGACCCAGAGAAGTTGTTTACCTTGCCCCATACTCTGTTTTTCATGCAATCAAGCTGCATATATTCTATTTATATTTAAATCTCCTAGCAAACAGCATCCTGTGGTTCCCAAAGACCTTCCTTGGGATGGCTCTAGTTGACTCTAGTTGCAGTCTGGCCACTTATTAGAGGATAAGAGGAAATACAGACATACACACCACACACACACACACACACACACACACACACACACACACACCAACCTTTCCCAGACTCATAGTGTTTGAGTTCAAAAGTTGCTCTATGCAGACATTCCAAGCATGTGCAGTTCACAGAAGCCCCTTTGTACCCCCAGCTGCTATGTAAAGCCTGAAAAGAAAGATAATTCAGTCTCATTATCCAGGAAACATATCTAAGGACAAGTACAAAGAGCTCCCACTCAGGTTCAAAGATAAGTTGTTCAGCCAAATAGCAGGAGATGCTCTCCCTTGTGAAGAAGAGTTCATCTCTGGCAGCTGTAAAAGAGAACATTCACCCTTTGTTGCCTTCAAGGTCAAGTGAATGTCCTAGACTCAGGTACAACATGTTTTTATACATGCCGCTTTTATTCCAGAAAGATCCTGATGCCAGGCTGAGGGTTAGGCCTGTATCTGCTGGGAATGGTTGTGCCTTTTTGGTAGGTATAGTATTTTATTTAACTTTTCTTTGCACTGAGATATTCATTAATATTCAGGATATAGGAAAAGTATGTGAACTTGTTATGGAAATCCTGATTATTCTACTAATAATGCTTCAGATATTATTGTGTGCATATAGGCTTCGAAGCTTCTTATTCATTGATTGTGACACTGAGATTTGGAATGACTGTTGAGGAATGCTCAGAAGGTTTGGGCACTCAGCGCTTGGTTTGCTGTGGTCTAAGCAGCGTGTGTTCTTCTCACCAACCACATGTCCTGAGGGCTTGTCACTTTCTCCATGCCTCTATTTCTTCACCTGGCAAATGATGTTGTTGGTTGTCATGAAGATGAGACAGAATAATATGAGTGATGTGACTGCTTAGGGAATCTCCCAGGCCATCCAAACTGTAAGCGCCTGCACAGGCATCTTAAAGCAAAAGAAGCCCAGCTTCCTAGTAAGCCTGGACCCAAAAGGCAGTGTTATTGCCAGTACATGGAAAACTGGCCTGGAAAGTGGGAGCTGGTCTTGAACTTGGTAGAGCTTGTTGTGACAGGCAGCTGAAAGTCTCCTCTAAGACTTACTATATAGGTATGAACAACTTTCTCTGGATGCCCATGAGCTTTCCAGAGCACCACTCCTCTCTCAGGAACGACAGGTGTACATCCTATGATGCTAAATATAATAAGTATTCCTTGAACATAACAAACTCACTCTGTGGCCTTCCTCTCCATATTCACAGAGGACAATGACTGCAGATGCAACCAATACTCTCATTATCATATCAAGGTAAATTTGAATCATGCTCAAATACGGGGTTATGAGAGAGATGGCTTTAAACTGCGAGTCGGGCCTGGGGGCTTAAGCCAGACATTATCTATTTTCCATTGACCTCCGGCCCCATCTGTCCTGTTGCTTGAATTACAGGGCAGATTCCAGCTGCTGAGACAGACTGCTGCAGTGAAGGAAATAACAGGAGGGGGCAGAGGGACAAGAGTAAAGAAATTAGAAGGGAGAAAAAAAGCAGGAAATGAAGGAGGGACAGAGAGAAGGAAGAAATGACCGGAGAAAGTCAGAGCAGCAGAAGAGTGGTAAATGGAGAGAATAAGGAGAAAGAAGAAAAGCACAGCTTGATCAACTTGTGATTTTTGTTTCCCTTAAAGCGTAATGTAACCAGCAGCAGTTCTGTGAAATCGCCTCTTAAGATGATGGGATTGAGATTCATGGCTCTCCACTGTGGATTGAGCCTCAGTGAATGTTCTAGGACATACAAGATCACATAAGTAGATAGCCTTGCTTTGAAGTTAGGCAAACATGGGCAGAGCATATAACAGCCTTTCATCCTCCTGCTGTCACATCGAGAGATGACCTGAAGACAGTTAGGGTCACTGTTGAACCATAGGACCCCGGACCCACTGAGTTAGGACCTCAGGGGATGGCTGGGCGAGTCTAGCGTTTATGTTTGCTTACTTGCTTGCTTGCTTTGAGTGTTTGTTTAAGAAAGTCTTACTATGTAACCAGGCCTGCCTGTGGACTGGAAATCCTTCTTCCTCAGCTTCCCATGAGCTAAAATTATAGGTATGCACCTATATGTTTGGCTGGAATCTAATTTTGCCAACTTTCTGTGCTAAGCTTGAACCACCCAAATAAAATCTCTTATTTCTAGATGAGTTGATATTTTCCTTGAGTATTGACATGACAGTTGTATGTGTTGGTAGCAACACTATGATGACTTTTTGTTTTGATCTCCTCTTTCTTTTATTCTTTCCTCTCTCTCTCTCTCTCTCTCTCTCTCTCTCTCTCTCTCTCTCTCTCTCTCCTCTCTCTCTCGATGTGGATTTGACTTGGATCCTCTTGCTTCCAGAGAAAGTTCTCTGACATACTGAGACATTCTGCCAGCCCTCAAACAATATCTCCAACAGTTTCTTCACTTAAACACCAAGAGTCATTCCTAGAAGATTTATCAAAAATCATCCTTTATTTAAGGTCTGCTGTTTGCTGACCAGTTTCTAGGAGACTTCCAATACTTTTATCTCTTCTTGTCTTTTTGGTGGTTTTACAAAGCACAAGCAGGTCCCAGAATTCCATGGAGCAGTTTCAGGAAACCGGGAAGCCTATAAACCCCTTCCTAACATGGGGCTTTGAGTTCCACATTCTCTCCCTCCTGTCCATGATTGCACCTGGAAAAACACAACTACAGAAGTGTGAATGTTGGAATCAGACTGACATGTTAGCAATGCCACTGGATTTGTCAATGATGCCCTGGATTGTCTAGTATATTTGAAAATTTACATTATTTGGAGTTTCAGGATGAGACTTTACTGAAATATAGAGCCATTGAAACATATAATTAAATTAAATAAAGTTATACTAGATTAGGGCACATCTTCAACAGTTTCTTCACCTAAACACCAAGAGTCATTCCTAGAAGATTTATCAAAAATCATCCTTTATTTAAGGTCTGCTGTTGCATCATAAATTCTCCCATCCATGTACTAAGTAGGACCAGCCCTCCTTAGCTTCCTAGATCAGAGGAAATGAAGTACATTGAAGGTGCTATAGATATAGACATGAGTCCTAAATTTTATGGATGATATCTTTATACAAGTTCTACATAAAGACACAGGGCCCAGAAAGATGGGTAACCATAAAAGTGAGAACTAGAATAATATACATCTACAAACAAGAAAACTGCTGGGAGCTACTGGAATCTAGGAATGGTCCCAGAAAGACCCTCTCTGAGAGTCTTGGAAGGGAACATGGTTCAGACAATACCTATACATTTTTGTTTTTGTTTCTATTGTTTTGATTTTTTTTTTTTTTTTGAGATAGGGTCTTACTGTGCAGCCCAAGCTGGCAGTCCGGCAGCAAATGAGATCTTAGCTGTGTTCTGCCATCTCCACTTGACTTTCTATTATTTTAGATATTAAGTTTGTTATAATTGTTATGTTGTTACAAATTTATACACAACCAATCTTGCTTCTTATATTTGTTTGTTTTTTTTCTTGCTTCTGCTGCAACTTGCAATAATACTGTTTATTAGTTTGGTTACTATTCCTGCCCAGGAGCCATCAGAGGGTGTCAGAAACCAAGCTCTATCTTGTTCATGGTCATCGCATGGCTGACACTTTGCTCAAGTTCAGTAAAAACATGATGAGATAAATAGAAGGAAGGAGGGAGGGAGGAAGGAAGGAAGCTAAAAAAGAAGGAGAGGGGAAGAGAAGAAAAAAAGGAAGGAGCTGTGTTGAGCATCAAACAGTGTAAGATATTAAAAATGTATCAAACAATGTTCAGCCAAAAGCAGGCGTACCAAACAAAAGCTGTTATAATTACCATTCCAAGCATGGTTGATATTTTTTTCTAAGGCCCCTCTGAAAGCCAAAGTGAACTTGATTATTTCTGTGGACTAAGAGAACATAGTTCAAGGATGTTTCCATGGAGATTGACAGGTGAGAGCTCCACCCTCCCTTTCCAGAAACAGCAGTTGTCCTCTGAGACAGGAAGCCCACCAGTGAGAGGCCAGACCCTGGCAGTGAAGACTAGGGAGGGGGTATCATTTGCAGCCCCCTGCTTGAGGCCAGGCCTCCGCCTTTGCTCTCTTCAGAAAGCTTTGATCTCTCCCTGTCCGACAGACACACATTAGTCGATAATTCGGGGAGACATCAAAACTCTAGCCTCAGCCCTGCTCTGCTCCCTGCAGCCTACACAAGCTGTAAGCCATGTTAATAGGCCTCAGACAGGGTTTCTCTGGTCCAGGAGCCCAAGGTCCTATGACTGTCTGTTCTCTGGAGTCCTGGCTTGGACACTGCTAATGCCAGCCTCCAACCAAGCGAATTTAGAGTAAAGCCAATTGCGCCAAGTGAAGACTTGACCTCCTTTGTGTCTCCAAAGACTTGGGGCCACCTTGTTCCATGACTTTTGGGTTTTTTTTTTTTTTCAGAAAAGATAAAAAAACTGAGAGAAAAGAATGTAGGCTCAAGAGATGAATGCTGGTCATAGCTCAGCCATTTTGACCATCAGCATATCACCTGTGTGCTCAGAGTCCCAGGCTCTGTATACCTAAAGGAAAAACAGCTGGGATGCACAGTCTGGCATGCTGGGTGGTACTGCAGCCTGACTGGACTGCTTGCCTGGAGACTCTGAGAAATCAGATTCAAGTTATGTTTGAATCAGTAAGAAGTGTTATAAAAACGAAAGCAATCCACACCTCAATCTGTGACCTTTCAACTCAGTTTGAAAATGTAAGAAAATCAGTTATGGTTCTGTAACATGCTCTGTGCACCAAGAGATAGCCAGTCCCACAGAACTGTTTGGATGATGTAAGTAACCAATACTTGGTAGAGAAAAGGAACAAATCCTGGGTAAACACTAAAACCCCTAGGTAAGCAATAATGACAACCACAATTATTGAATCACCTCATCAGCCTAATCTTTAGAGTCTGTAATACTTTACACAGATTTGAAGATAAAAAATTCAAAATGTTTCTTGATGTACTATTTTGTAATTCTTTTAAAAAAATACTTAATTGTTTATGGTTTTAATTAATTAAAATTGTTCACTTATTTTACATCCGGATCACAGTTTCCGCTGCCTCTCTTCTCCTGTTTCCACCCCCTCCCTTCTATTCCCCATCCTCTCCCCCTCCTTCTTTATTCAGAAAGGGGCTGGCCTCCCATGACTGTCAACAAAGCATGACACATCAAGCTGAGACATCAATAAGATCCTCCCCCCATCAAGGCTTCGCTAGGCCACCCAACATGGGAAATAGGATCCCAAAAGCCAGCTCAAACACCAGGAACAGGTCCTGATCCCTCTATTAGAAGCCCCACAAACAGACCAAGTTGCATAACTGTTACATATGTGATTCCTTTTTAATTAAAAATGTATATGGAGTGCCTGGCAGCAGTGGTGCATGCCTTTAATCCCAGCATTTGGGAGGCAGAGGCAGGTGGATCTTTGAGTTCTAGGCCATCCTGGTCTACAGTGTGGGTTCCAGGAGAGCAGGGCTACGCAGAAAAACTCTGTCTCCAGAAACAAACAAACAGACAAAAATCCTGTATGTATATATGGAAAACTTCAAACTCCCACCAACCTTCATGGAATGCCTGGACTCTCCTCTCAGATTCCAAACAGGTTAAATCTTAGCGAGAATTAAAAACACCCAAAGAAAGAAGTGATAATGGCCTCTAAACAGCCCTACCTAAAACGTGGGCTCCATATTGGCTTTCAGCTTGATAAATACTTTCTAATAAGGACATAAATATCAGTAGAACCAAAGGTTAATGTAGTGTGCAGTGCTGTAAAATGCAGCGGGCTACCTGCTAGATCATAATGATGCATTGGGACCTTTCACAATGAAGTGTGATGGCTTACAAAGTCTGCTCGGAAGTGGCCCTAACTCAACAAGTGCACAACGGTGTCTGTTGGCAATGCAGGCTCTGTAAACACAATTTATTAAATGGGAATCTTGCCTTTCATTAAATGCCAAAAAAAAAGAGGAAAAAGGGAAAGGAAGCAGGGAGGATTAGAGGAAGGAGAAGAGGAAGAGGTGGTTAGAGAATGATTATGAGGAAGAAAGGAGAGAAAAAGGAAGAAGGTGGTAAAAAGGAAAAGAATAAATAAATAAGGGAGGAATAAAATAAAAGAGAGAGTGGTAGGGAAAGAGCATTACTGGAGGTTCTATTTCCAGCCCCCTTGTGAGCTAGGGGTACATAAGAGCATAATTTACTAAAGTATAAAACAAAACAAATCATCTTTTTCATAAAGGAACTCCAAGTGAGCCTGCCCTAGAGTTGGCAGCACTAGGATGGACATGCCATTGTAGCAGGATGCAGCAAGGGTGTTTAGGAAGTCGGTTTCTGAGTTACTTTGTATCTTGGGAACCTGACTGCCTCCCTTTCTCCCTTTATTCAGGTGGTAGCAGGTGTCGTAGTTCTTGATGTTTGCTTTTGGATGAATTGGTTTGAAGTTAAAACCTGTAACCCTGATTAATAGTTATGTGGGGCTGAAAAAGACAGTACCAGTTCCATCCATCCAGGGGACACAGAGAATGGATGACACAGCAGGTGTGTACCCATTCGGCTCCACTTCTCTGGTGATGAAGAAAACTCCGGGCACTGTGGAAAGACTTTAGCATTGCTTCAGTTGCCTGCATCTCCTGCCCAGGATGTTTGTGTTTGCTTTGCTTTTAAAGAAAGCTCTGCAACACAGAAACAGAAATCACATGTGCATCGTATGCACATTATTCTCTTTACCCTGGGAAATATTCTAAAACAGACCCCAAAGGTCTTAACACAGATCCTATAGTTATTAGGTCTTTAAACATTGAAATTTGGCACCAATTGGCTGCAGAGATAGTTCAGTTAAAAAAAAAATTTACTGGGCAAGAATGAAAAAGTGGGATTCAAACCCTAGAACCTCTAGTAAGTAAAAAGCTAAGTATGGTTATACAGGATGGTAATCTCAGGACTGAAGATGAAGACAAAGCAGGACCTGTGGGGATTGGAGCCTAGCCTATTTAGCATGTCTCAGGGCACTGACACCTTTTCTCAAAAAAAAAAAAAAAAAAGACAGAAAGATAAAGTAGGAAGAAAGAAGGAAGGAAGGAAGGAAGGAAGGAAGGAAAGACAATCAGGCATTTCCTAAGGAATGACACCTGAACTTGACCTCTGCTCGTTTGCTCTTTCTGTCTCTCTCTCTCTCTCTCTCTCTCTCTCTCTCTCTCTCTCTCTCTCTTTCTCTCTCTCTCTCTCACACACACACACATACACTGCCACATTTCCATACATACAATCTGCCACACACACATACAAACCTGACTGTGCACTGGCATGAGGATTAGACGTGGACACTGTGCCCTGAATACCCTTGGAACTCTCATCTCAGGCCATTGCAGTTTGATGGGAGCAGCATGCTGAAGCAATACAGACAGGGGCCTCAGAATCATCCTCTCAGTTTATGCCTTTTCATTTCTCTGCTCCTTCAGCTGAGAAAACACTGTAGGAAACTAGTTTCTTCCACCCGTGATACTGTCATGTGTATCCTGTCTTGACATCAGCCAGGCTACAGAAATGGGATGTAATGAAATTTTAGGCACAGTGACATTTTGGTGCCATCTATTAGTCAAGAACCCACTTCATGAACAAATTAGGAATCGACATTTACTCTTGGGAGCTCACCTCCCAGTGTTCTGGAAGGATAGAACAAACCAAAGGAGGATTCACCATCACAGAAAGTGTATGCTAAGGGCTCAGAATGTTATTGCCAACTGTTAATCTATCTGGTGGTAGGAGAGGGATGGATCAGGGTGTGCTATTGTGTCATTCAGAGAGGGAACAGAGACCTTGGCAAGACAGGTGCTTGCTAATGATTAAATAAGGGCAAGATCAAGTTTGGAAAGCAGTGGAAGAAATGGGACTCCAAAGAAAAGGAACCAAAGATGCAAAGACTCTGAACCAGGAGACGAAGACAGTCTTGTAATATTTGGCACTTGTTGGGACTAGGGAGGCAGCTCCATTGATAAAACACTTGCTAGGTGAGTGTGAGGATCTGGGTTCATGGTAGCATGCCTCTGTAATCCCTGTGCTCTTAAAGTATGATGAAAGGCAGAGACAGGAGAATTCCCAGAAGCTCTGGGGTCAGCTTGCCCAGTGTATGCAGTGGCAAACAAGAGCCCATGCAAGGTGACACGTAAAGGCACTCTGGATTTTTCTTTGACCTCCATACTCATATGGTCTCAGGAAGACACAGATACACACTTAAGTAAATAGACACCCATCAAGAAAACAGACCCAAAGTGAGAACCACTGAGAAGGCCGAGGAGTATTTTAGAGACTAAGTAGGCAAAGATGTGTTTTAGCTTACAGGGTGAGGCCTAGCTTGCCAAAATTTGACACACAGTGCAATCAACTAGAAGTTATGGCTGAGTTCCTGAATGCTAAGCACGCCTTTCTCTAGAGCTTTCTTTGGTGGGCTGAGGTACCCCCACCCACCCACAAGCCTGCTAGGATAAGCTAGTGTTTTCCAGGATTCCCATGTCCAAGTGCACTCAGGTTACAATACAAATGCCTTCTTCCAGAATAGAGAGATGGCTTTCCTGAAGCCTGAGGGTGGACTTTAGATCAGAGAGCACTTCACACGTGTGTGGCAACACAACCATGTTGTCCCTTTGGAGATCTCGTACATTTTTAACGAGGAGCCTGGAGGCACTGTACAAATAAAACGGCCGAATTATTAAATTATCACTCTACAGAGCCTCTTATATTAGTCCTAATTAAGTGATGATTTTCATGTTAACAAACAGTACTCGAGAAGGATTCTGATTTCAAAATCTGACCTAATAGAAGTCAAAAGGCTTAGAAATTTCTAGAATGTAGTTTTCAGACATTGCTCAGAATTTTAACATTCTCATTAAATGCAGTGACTGTCTGACTCACCCCAGCTCTGACAAGCTTACAGTATCTACATACTTAGCCATGACGGAGCCAGAAGACCTGGGTGGATACTGAGCTCTGGAAAGAAGGCTTGCTCAGTGAAGTGTCCTGAAAGCATGAGGACCTGAGTTTAGAACATAAGCATCTGCTTACAAGATTGAATATCCTGTAATCCTGAGCTGGAGAGGCAGAAATAGTATGTTCCCTTAGGGCTCACTGGCCATGCAGTCTAAGCAAATCAGTGATGTCCAGGTTTACTAAGAGACCTTGCCTCCAAGAATGAAGACTGACTGAGTCAAACACCTTCAGCCTCAGCATGCACATTAACACATACACATGCAAGCATACACTCACACAAATCTCCAATAAAGCAGAAACAGGCTTTTCATATGTTGAATGATTATGTGTACTGTTTTAGGGTTTTATTACTGTGAAGAGATACCATGGTGATGGCAACTCCTATAAAGGAAAAAATTTAATTGGGGCTGGCTTGCAGTTCTGAAGTTTAGTCTATTATTGTCATGGTGGGAAGCATGGTGGCAGGAGGCAGACATAGTGCTGCTGAGGTAGCTGAGAGTTCTACATCTGGACCCACAGGCAGTAGGAAGAGAGAGTAAGATACTGGGCCTGAATTGAGCATCTGAGTCTTCCAAACTCATCCCAAAGTGACATACTTACTCCAACAAAACCACACATACTTCAACAAGGTCACTCCTCCTAATAGTGCCACTCGATAGCGACCTATAGGGGCTATGTTCATTCAGCCCACCACATTCCACTCCTGGCCCCCAAAGCCTGTAGCCATATTATAATGCAGAATACATTTAGTCCAACTTCAGATGCCTCCATAGTCTATAACAATCTCAACACTGTTTAATAGTCCAAAGTTCGAATTCTTTACAAAGACTCATGACAATCTCTTAACTGTAATCCCCTGTAAAATCAAAATGAAAAAGCAGATCACATACTTTCAACATATAATGACACAGGATAAACATTACCATTTCAAAGAAGAGGTAAGGGGGCATAATTAGGAAATACTGGAACTAAACAAAACTGAAAGCTAGCTGGACAAACTACAAACTCTGCATCTTCATGTCTGATGCCAAAGTACTCTTCAGATCTCCAATTTCTTTTAGCTTTTTGACCATAACACATTTCTTTCTCTTGGTCTGGTTCCATCTCTATTAGTGGCTTTCCTTGGCAGGTATCCCATGGCCCTGACATTTCCAACATCTTGGGGTCTCCAAGGCATTCCAGGCTTCACCTTCACAGCTTCACACAGTGGCCTCTCTGAGCATATACCTGGCCTCCGTGGCTTTCCTTAGTCACATAGGGAGAATCCATAACCCCTTTCTTGTATTCTTGACTCTAAAGCCAAAACCTCATGGCCAAAACTGCCAAGTTCTGCTGCTGGCTGGGGCTGAAACGTGACCCCTTGTTCAAATACATTTTCACTTGCTTTCTGTTTTCAGTGGTTTCTTTCCCTGCCTAAGCTTGGATGTCTAATAGTTATAGGCCCCATGTTATGTAAATATAGTTTATATAAAACTAGAACTCACTCTATAGGCTACACTGACCTTAAACTCTGAAATCTGTAGACCTCTGTTCCTAAGAGCAGGGACTAAAGGTTTGCACCACCATGCCAAGCCCATAGCTAAACTTTTCTTTTATTCCTTTTTACAAATTGGAAGCTTAGCTGGGTGGGGTCTTGCCCTGAGGTCACCACTGCTTTGTTCCAATTTGCATAAGGCTTTTCTGTTTACACTTCCTGGTGCCCACTTTGTGCACAAACTCTCTATTTTCTATTTTTTTTCCCTTGCTCAGCTTTCTCCTTTTTATTATATATCTGCATAAGCATGGACAGAAATAGCCATGAAACATAGTCAATACTAGGTTGTTTTAAAATGTCCTCCTTCAAAGCTGTTAATCTATAATTTTTCAATTTAGCCTCAAGCAAACTCTTTTGGACAAGGGCAGAAAGCAGCCATGTGCTTCACCAACCAACATATCACAAGAACAGTCTCTCGGCAATATACTAATATTCTTCCAAACAAAAGCATGGTCTAGTCTATCACAGCAATACCCCAGGCCCTGGCACTAACTTCTGTCTTAGGGTTTTATTGTTGTGAAGAGACACATATGACAATAGTAACTCTTATAAAGAAAAACATTTCATCGAAACTGGCTTATAGTTCAGAGGTTTAGACCATTGCTGTCACGGCAGGAAGCATGGTGGCATGCAGGCAGATGCAGTGCTGCTCAAATGACTGAGTGTTCTACATCTGGACCCACAGGCAGCAGGAAGACAGAGTGAAACACTGGACCTGATTTGAGCAACTGAGATATCAAAGCCCATCCCCCCAGTGATGTACTTCCTCCAACAAAACCACACCTATTCCTATATGTCTGCACTTCCTAAAGTTACTACTTCCTAATGGCTAAGCAGGGGTGGAGGGTAGGGGAGTGAGGGGTAGGGGGATCATTTTCATTCAAACAGGTACCAACAGGAGAAATAAAGGAGATGAAGCAGTGCCTTTGGCACTGCTCATGGAGATCATTTTCAAGCCACAGGACAAGGGTGAGGCAGAAACAGGCATGATGTGCAGAGCAGTTGGTGAGGCCTGCCATAAGGTGCTGAGGCCATAGAAGTAGTGAGATCCAGGGAGCTCCAAACTTACTTCAGTTCTTCAAAGGAGAGAGTCCCTCCATCAAACAACTGGAGACATTTGAGAACATGAGAAATGCTAAAAGAAATTAAAAGAGATGCTATACTACAGTGTTATGACTGAGTGTGAGACCGAATGCTGTAAACTCTTGAGCTACCTCACAGGAGCCTGGTAAGCATGGCTTTCCAAGCCTGTGTTCATTGACATCCCATTGACAGTTGAAGAAAGCCATGATAAAATAATTACAGTAAAGACTCTAGAAGTGTGTGTGTGTGTGTGTGTGTGTGTGTGTGTGTGTGTGTTTTCTTCATCTTTTTTTCTGTGCAGGGGTACAAGTATATGTGCAGATACCTGTGTGTACCTGTGTCATTCCTTGGGTGCCAGTCATCTTGTTTTTTGGGATAGTCCCTCATTGCCCTGAAGCTCACGAGGTAGTCTAGATTGGCTAGCCAAAAATGAACCCCAGAGATCTGTCTGTGAACCCCTTCTCCACTCCAGAACTGGTTTTACAAGTGCATGCCACCATACTCAGGTTTTCTGATTTGTTTTTTTATTGTAGGCTCTAGGGATGAAAAACAGGTCCTTAGGTTTACATAGCAAATGCTTCACTATCTGAATCATCTCCTTAACCCCCCCTTTTTTTTTCTTTGTTTCTAGCTAGTTGGTGAGGCAAGATTTTGGAAAGATCCACTTTGTCATGACATCAAAAAACAGTCATTATTCACCATCTATGTAACAAATTCTATGAGAACTATCCACATGCCTGCAAATGAATACCTGTTCTATTTCTATAACTGAAGCTTTATATTTGTTCCCAGACTCTTCTCTCTGATTAGAGGCTGGATCTCTTTCTCTCCCATAGTGGAATTTTACCTCTTCCCAGAAATGTTTCTCTCTGTCTGTGAGGGCCTTGGCTGTGCCTACAGTTTCTTACGTAACCTTAGGATCCTTGGCATTCCCACAGGGGAGAGGACTTCAGAATCACAAGGTCAAGAGACTAGAGATGATCTCCTTTTCTTCTTCTTTCCAAAAGTGTCCCCTTGAGCCCAGACTGTCCCTGAAGCTGTAGAGTTGAGCCTGCTGGGGTAGCTGTGAAGACTGATGGCCCCAGCCGTCAGCAGGTCAGGGTTCATTGACAATGATACATTTTATGGTAAAATCTGAGCCAAGCCACAACTGGACTCTTAATTTGAGCTGCAGAAGCAGAGACAAAATCCATAGTTCATGACCTTGTGTGGGTTACATCTCAAGCATTTCTAAGACCTGCTTTGTAGGGGCATTGCCTGTTTGTCTCACTCAAACTTTCTGATATATCATCTGGCTAAGCAAATAAAATTCCAGAAGGAAGGGCAGTGTCCTTCCCCACTTCTCCCCCTCCCCTCCCCGTCCCACTCTCCTTTCTTTATTCTCTACTCCACTTTCCGCTCTTCCTTTGCCATCTTTTGCTTTCTTTCTCCTTCTGTGGCTCCTCTCCCCTCTCCTACCTCCCTTCCTCCACTCCTTTTCCATTGCACTCTTTATTCTTTTAATTTTCCAGGTTATTCCATTTTCAAGAGTACTTTTAGGTGCATTACACTGACAACATTGTTAGGCCTATGAGGCAGGGGCCCTTCGCAGTCCTGATGGGTACTCCACAAGAGGAGGTATGTCCATGTGCAGAACGTATGACTCAGGTGAGCAACTCTAATTGTTGGGGTTCTTAGAAGATCCAGAAAATGCTGCCTCACAGCAGCAGAATAGAGCTACTCAAATGCTCCCAGCTGCCAGGGCATTCTTCAGGAAGATGAAATTGGCTGATTTAGAAGTTCTAGAGAAATGATCTGGAACATCTGCCCTCTTCCATTGATTAACCAGCAAGCCTATACCTTAACCAATCCATAAAAGGAATGTTCTTTATGCTCTTTCTCTCATTGTCCTTCTCCCTCTTTCTGTCTTTCTCTTCCCCCTCTCTCTTTGTATACATATATATGTGTGTATATATCATAAATAGATATACATATATATGTGTGTGTGTGTGTGTGTGTGTGTGGTATTCAGCAATCTAATTTTGTGGGCTCTTCTGGTTTAAATCCAAAAGCTTGACATCAAACCTGTAATTTTTGCCATATTATCTTTATGTTCAAACTAGGTGAGGTTATTAGTTCAAACAATTAGGAAATACAAGTTGAAAATACTGGGATATTAGAAGGAAGGAGTCCCATAAATTCAAGGTGTTGGGACAATTAGCATCTTGGTAATAAAAGTCAAGTTGAACACTAAGCAAATGAAATACTGTTAGTTATTTAGCGGTTCCATAGTTTCAAGTGTTTGCAAAATGCCTGATAATTGTTTTGACCATTTCTCTTGGTGTAATTCTGATAAAAGGCATTTTCTGTTCTTGTGGGTAGTGGGAGGAGGGTGTGTGGGATCCTACTCAATTACAGTTCCCATAATCTTCCGAGGCTTTTGCTCGCAATGAAAATTCAAGTACAGAAAGAAAACACTCAGACATCTTGCTAAGACATAAGCCATTTTATCTTCTTCCTTTGCTAAAAGCCTTCTGGGGACTCTCATTTCCATCAGAGTAAAAGCTAAAATACTAAAACTGCAACCTGAGATCATAGGTTAGATTCTGGGATAGAAGAAAAGACAGCAGTAAAGAAGAAGCTGAGGAAATATGAGTAAAACATAGAGATTAGTTAATGGGAATGGAGCAAATTCAATGTCTTGGTTTTGATAAGTGTTAGTGTTAAGGGGCAATGTCAGTGTTTGGAGAAAGCTAGCCAATGGTATCTGAGGACACTTGGGGTACGACTTAGATGCAGAGGAGCCAAGATACTCACTGAATAAGTGCAAAGGTTTGAACTTGATCCCCAGGACCCACACAGAAAGTTGGGCCATGCTGGTGTGCTGTGCAATCCCAGTGCTGGGGAGGGAGAGACAAATGAGTTCTTTGACCTCAAGCTGAGCAGCCAGCCTGACCTTCCTGGCAAGTTCCAGGCCAGTGAGAGACTTGATCTCAAAGAAAATACACAACATTACAACATTTCTGATGATGACTCCTGAGGTTGTCCTGGTCTCAAAACACATTTGTACACATTTGCATGTACACATGCACACATACACACATGCACATACACATGCATGCACACACACACACTTCTTTTTTTACAATTCTTTAATAAATATAAAAGCATTTTAACAGTGCGGAAATGTTTTAAAGACCCAAATTTCTGCATCTGCTTACACGATCTGGCTTGGTTCTTTTTACCTTTGGCCCTATGCCTGATCCTATCTCCTATTAACACTCCATGTCTGCCTCTTTCCTTGACATTTTCTAGTCCCAGGACCTTTCTGCATGCTGTTTCTGTGACTCAACTGGACATTCATTACAAATGTCACCTTCACTAAAGCTTTCCAACGCAAGTTCAAAGCCCACCTAATACTCCTTGTTTTCTTCCCTTTGGACTACTACTTGGCCCCATAATGCTACTTCCAGCCTGTTATGTACCAGCTTCTTGGGCATTGTACCAGGACTTTTCTACCTACCCCCCATCCCAGGTTTCTAGCTTTTTAAGAAAAGGATCTTCTAATGTCCTATTCCATGATGTAGTTCTAATACCAAGAATTGAACTTTGCAGTTGATGGATATATATATTGAAAGTAAATACTAAATTCTAAATTGAAAGATCAAAATGACATTTGATTGCTTGGGTTGCACAAGAATTATACAAACGCTTAAATAAGGTAGACTTTTGTGTAGTTGCCATAGAAACCTAAAATGTAAGTATTAATTTTCTGTGTATGTTTGTGTATATATGGGTATGTAAATGCAAGCACACGTATGTTGATGTATGCACCTGTTCATATGCATGTTGAGGCCAGAATCAACTTTAGCTGTCATTTCATAATGCCGTCCACCTTGGTTTTCATTTTTCTTTTTGTTTTGTTGTTTGAATTGTTTTGTTTTGCTTTGAAAAGAATACCTCTCACTGGCCTTGGGCTCATTTTGGCTTAAGTGTCTGCAGTGAGTCACAGGGATCCATCATCACCAACATTATAAGTACATTCCACCTACGTGGATGTTTATTTTGTTGCTGTTGTTTGCTTCTCTGTTTAACAAACACAGGTTCTAGATCTCCAACTGGGATCCTTGCAAGTGAAGACAAGCATTTTACTCACTGAGCCACCCTGCTAGATGAACCATTTTGTTGCTACCATTTATGCATACAACATAAAGCCAGAGCTTTACCCAAGGTCACACAGGCCCCCTATTAAATTAGACTGACCTGGCTCTCCTGGTACCATTTTCATCATCCTATCCCAGACTCACACCCTTTCCTCTTTTCATTGAACTGTAGCATGGCACAAATAACTTTAGTTACAAAAGTGTAGCTCATCGAGATGAAGGCATGGGACACCTTCTTCCTCTTAAGTATCCTAATTTAGGAGTTCTAGAACTTTTTCACAGTTCCTAAACTACAAATTTTGGCCTTGAACTTTTCTTGTTTGGGTCTGTTCATTTCCAAGTCCTATGATCTCATTCAGATACTTTTATCACTATAAGGCTAGTATTTAGTAGACATAAATAGCTTGTAAGTATACACCCTTAACTGTGGCACATGCTCTACTCTCTTTTTTCCTAGGTTCTTCCAAGGTTCTTTCTTTACCTATGAAGTGGATACAACCTGAGTACCACTTCACAGAGATATCATGATACCCTGTGATGGTAGCTCAGCTTTCTGCAAACACCAGCATCTACCTCATCAACACAGACAGAGTTAAAAGTAATGTGCTATGGTCCCCTGTGCTGTGGTTCCCTCCTCCTGATGCACACAGAGTTAGCAGGGTGTATAGTCCCTACTTGCACATTTCTGTGGGATCTGAGGATGAAACCCAGCTCACCAAGCCTGTAAAGTAACAGCCCTTTACCTGCTGAGCAAGCGTGCCTGACTCGCACATTATATTTTAAGACAGGGCCTTAGTTGCTCAGCCAATTCTGAGTTCCTCTTATATTTCAAGGTGGTCTTGAACTTGATATCTTCCTGCCTCAGCTTCCCAAATAGCTAAAGCCATTATATAGAATGTGTACCATACAGACAGAATGCAAAGAATGTGTAAGCTGCTCCTGCTGGTCCAGGCTTGGAGGCTTAAGCTAGTAACTACTGAAATCTAGTATAAGGATTGGAATATAGTGAGTATTGACTATCCAGGACCTTTGTGTATTATGTGCCTGTCTGAGTCTGTGCTTGATGTATGTGTGTGTTTGTGTAGAGTATATGTGTGTGGACATACGTAGATGTATGTGTACATATACACATGTGATACCATGGAAGCCAGAAGTCACCCTGTAGTGTCCTCCTCAATTGCTTTCTCCATTGTGACATATGGTCTTCCCCTGATTCTAAAACTCATCTGCTCTACTAGGCCTTCTGTCCTGTGAGTTCCAGAGACCTTTCTGCCTCCACATTCCCAGAGCTAAGATTATAGCAAATGCTGTGACCTAACTTTTATGTGGATTTTAGGGATTCAAACTTAGGTTGCCCTACTTGCATGGTGATTACTGTGCCAACTGAGCCATCTCCCCAACCCTCCACAGCGCCTCCCTCTAAATGTATTGCCACAGCAAATTTAAACAGTCCCTGGTGATCAGGCTTTAGTATAAAGTCCACTATTCTCACAGATACACACTATCAATTCATCACAGGCCCCAGACCAAACCAACTCAACATGAAAAACACTAGGTCTCTAGACTCTGCAGTTCTTAGTACTCTGAGGTCTCTGGTCCACAGAGAAGTGGCAGAGCCAATCTTACTGCCTTCTCAAGAGGATTCTGAAAAGGGCATGGAAATACATATAAGATAAGCATGTAGTAGTGTGGATGGGCTCTCCATTCCAGGCTCACATTCTAGGCTGTTATGTCAAATGTATTTCAAATGTTACTCCTCTGAAAAGGAGTTTTCCCTCTCTCTCACTTTCAAAAGTGAATAAAATGATACCATTTTATATTTTATTTTATCGTTCAATGGGACTGGCTGCTGCCTACTTCAGAAAGAAGTGATCCAATTTCCAAGTAGCCAATATAAGAGATCAGTTCAGAGGACTTTGTGAGCAGTTAAGGTGAAGATAAAATGTTGGGAAAAGTAGAGGGATGAACCTGAGTGGGAAAGTCTACTTATAATCTAAAATTTAGTATAAAGGTGGAAACATTGAATTATCAGATAGCATATCAAATCTTCCATCAGGGTGTTCTCTCTGCCAAGGAGCTCAGCTTTGCAATGGCATTGTCATCCATCCATTTACACCTCTCACCCTTCAGTCTTATCCTCATAGAAACTGGGGCAACTCAAGGTCTGTAAGGAATGTGTGCACAATTTCAATCAGAGAAGCCATTTAAAATACCTCCTGCCTCCAGCTGCTACCCTGTTACCTTCAAAATAGAAGAGCTTTTCTAAAGAGAAATTTTACTTTGGGGAAATGTGTTTGTCCTTCATGTGAATGGAAGTCCAGAAATGCAAGAACAATATGAGACCCAGGAGATTCATTCCAAGGCTTACTGTCTTCCATATCAGTTTTGCTTTTGAAGGTAGATGTAGAGTGTAGTTAAAAATAGGTATTTCTAACCAGCATGTCATACCTGCTCGCACCACATGGAAGGTGATCAATCAGTAGGACTGTAGTGGTGGCTAAGTAAGAAAGTGCTTGACATACAAACATGGGACTTGATTTCAGATGCTTACAACCCACGTAAGAAGACAGCTATGGTGGCACATATCTATAATCCCAGGTCTGGGGAGATGGAAACAGGACAATCTTTGGGGATGTTGGCCCAATTGTTGAGGTTCAGATTCAGTGAGATACCCTGTCTCAAACAGTAAGGTATAGAAATGATTGGAAAAAAATATTGGATGCTGACTTTTGGCCTCTATACACATAACAAACATATATTCTCTCTCTCACACACACACAAAAAATAATCTTTGAATGAGAAAATTCACAAGCAGCCAACTATGACTGGGATACCTATGACAGATGCTCTAACAGGGAGATGAAATTTACCCCATGGACTCATGTTCTGGAACACTTGGTTTCATCTGGTTGTGTAGTTTGGGGAGATTGTAGAACCTTTGGGGCATTGCTGGAGGAAGTGGGTGGCATGGAAGAAGTCTAGATAGTTGATAACCTACTTTCACTTCCAGTGCTCCCTCTGTAGCCTCTCTTGATGAAATGAGTGGAGGGGAAGGGACTATCTTCCTGACACAATAGTGCTCGGTGCCTTAGTAGTCTCCCCATCATGGTGAGCTCAAACTGTGAGTTTTCTTCTTGAAATTGCTTCTTGTCAACCTTTTAACAACCAAGATAAAAAAACATAGTCAATAAAAGTCTCTACTTCTCATTGCAGAATTGACAGGTATACATAACCACATCAGGGTTATGCCATGCAGGAGATTCAGCCCAGCCAGGTCTTTGTGCATCTAGATGAACACTCTACTGACTGATCCACCTCCCCGGCCCTAGGCAAATTATTTAAAAGTATTCTTCTTGGGCTTATGAACTATGAATGCATAGCATAGCATACGGTTAGAGTCCAGGTGTCTGCCTTTTCAGCCATCTCTGGATATCACAGATGTTGGGTAGATTATACCCATAGACAAACTCATGCATCTCAGACCAGTCCCTTCATGATTTGGCAGCTTTGGGAAAACTTGTTTACTATCTAGACAACAGATTCTATGCTATGCTTCAAGTGACCAGATATGATTTACCAAAGGTTTCCTGACATCTAACTGACCTGCATCCTTGAATCTTTGAGCCTTGACATGTAGCAGAGCCAAAGAACTTAGGGTCTTCATTTATCAGGTGGAGGATATAATCTGTCCCAACATGACACAGTAACACAGTGAAGAATGAAGTCAGGGACATGAGGTAGGCTTGAATTTAAGCATGCTACACAGAAAACCTAACAAATGTTGGACATACTACCATGTTATTGGCCTCCTTTATGCTCAGAGACCTCAGTAAAATAGAAACCATTGGCTACAGATGCAGGAGCACCTGGAACTGCCAAAGGGTTTTCTAAAGCAAACTTTTACTAACTCCTCTTTGATGTCTAGGGGGCAAGTATTGTCATTCCCAAAGCCTTTTTATTGGAAACAAGGGACTATAGACTCAGAGAAGGTAAAGTGGCTTGTCCACAATCACACAACTCCATGCTTTGTGATCAGATCTTACCACTTCTTCCCTTGTCACTAAAGGTATGAATGGTGCAAACAGCTATGAAAGACCACAGGAGCAGGAAACATTTCTCTTTCTCGTCTTTCTTCTGTTTACTCTCCTCTTCTTATTCTCTCTGCATCTCTTCTTCCTCTTCTTCCATTTCCTCCTGTTTTCTTTTTGCTTTTAAATTATTTTTTAATAATGTTTGTGTGTGTGTGTGTGTGTGTGTGTGTGTGTGTGTGTGTGTGTGTGTGAGAGAGAGAGAGAGAGAGAGAGAGAGAGAGAGAGAGAGAGAGAGATCAGAGGCACCAGATCCCCCTAGAGATGGGGTTATAAGTGGTTGTAAACTAGACAACATGGATGCTAGCATCTGACTTCAGATCCTTTGTAAAAGCACCACAAGCTCCTAACCCTCACCCCTGCCATCTCTCCAACACCTTTGTTTTGTGTTTATGATAGAGCCTTTTACTGTATCTCAGAAATGGTCTGGAACTTATTATATCAGCCCTGCTAGCCTTGAATTGACATCAATGCTCCAGCATCCCAAATGCTTCAATTATGGGTACATGTCACCATGTATGGCAGGACCTAGTCCTTTATAGCACCAAAGGTTTGCCTGGGCTTCAGTGCACACATGATGACTGAGCATCTAAATAAATGAGACTTTCCCTAAGGATTCTTTCATCATCTCTTCTGGCTGAATTGTCAATCCAAAGTCCTTCAGTTATTGTACATCCATTTTCTTAGTTATACTGCTTATTCATTCTAGTTTATAGAACCAGAAATTCTCCAAGGACTCAGAGTATATTTTCTCACCCTCACATCTAACCATAGATGATGATTTCTAATAAAACCAACAGGTGCTTTTTAAATGATAAACATACAACATTTATACAGCCAGAATATGAAAAGGTACGAACTGCAAAACAAATCTAGCCTACACCATCTACTTTTATAAATAAAGTTTTATTGGAAAATAGACTAGGCCACAGGTCACTTGTCTATGTATTACAGATGCAGCATCAATATGTATCAGTTAGAGAATGGACCACAAAACAAAACTATTTACCTTGAGGCTGAAGAACTTACTAAAAAGAGGGTGCAAACATGTCTATGTCAGGAGTCAGTTTCTTAGCACTTCTGTTTTCCAGTATACAATTTCTGGCTTTCCCCTACACCACAGTGTGGAGGAAATAAGCCCACTGAGAAATGGGATTTGCAGCTTGAAAGCAAGCCAAATCACATCACTTTGCAGAAATGGTGTACTTTACATGGCATGATTCTTGCCTTATTTATGTGAATAAACCTATTACAGTGCACAGAGATAGTTGCAGCATTCTATGGTGTATACTGGGGGGGGGAAACTCAGTTTTAGGACAAAGCCCTTGGAACATGTGCCTCTCTGACTGAATCACTTACAAAGAACGAGAGGCAATTAATCAGGAAAACCCTGATTCTTCACTGAGTTCAGCTCCATTTTTAAACTCATCTCTAGTTTCTATAACTGAATTGTGCTTTTGGCAGTTTTCTCAGCCTTAGAAAATTACCATAATGTATAGAATTAACATTTGGTTCATTTAAATCTTGCATAATACATTGGGAGAAATCTTTGAGCTAGTTGAAGTTGATAATTCAATAAAAAATATTTTTTTTAAAAAAATAGAGGTTTGATGTAGTTTGGATTTTTATTTTAATATGCCAGGAGGAGTAAAGACAACCAGGTTATTTGGGCAGGTAGGGGAAATATCTGCAAGAGAATCACTACTGAGGAAGGCTGGTGTACAGACCAAGGATCTGCTGGCTCTTTCAGCTGAGGCTGGCTGATCTGGAGAAGCAAAAATCTTGTCTTTACAGTTCCAGGAAACAGAAGCAAGATTCCTGGAGAATGATGTTCCTTCAGTTAGCCATGGAAGTGGCTGACATTGACATAGAGAATGTTGAGTAGCAGCACAGTCTCAGGCACTGACCTACTGATGCCAGCAGTCAATAGCCTGAACTTAATAAGCACAAAATCATTTACTATAGCTGCTAGCAGTTCATTTTTACTTTTGTGTATGGCATGAAGCTTCAGAACTCAGAGAGTCTAAATAAAATCACTTTCTATGTAGCCTGGTCACTCATGGCTTCTGGTAAGCCATGATGTCTCGTCTGTTCCATGTTCTCAATAGATGCATCTTGAAGGAATGATTACATTAGAATACTCTTGTCTCTCTTTAAGACAAACATGCTTTCTTATCCCAAAGTGTTTGTAAGTTCTCTTCACTTATGATTCTGTGCCTTCCCCTCAAGCCATACACTGAAGTCCATATTCCTGTGATGATTTTTGGAGACTGGATGTTGGGTGGGAGGTAATTTAGTTAAATAAGGTTGTGAGGGTGAGTCCAGATGAGGGAATTAATATTTTCCTACAAATTAAAGAAGATAAAGAACATAGCGAGATGATATCAACCCATAAACCTTGTTTTTTCAGGTCCAGCTTCCCAAACAATGAGACTTATGAGCATACTGTGTCCTAATGGCAGCATTTTGTTTCACAAGCCAAGGAAGATTTATACAGTCACCTTGACATCCATGTCCTTTAGTGATGTGGAACACCTGAAGTCTTTCATGTTCTTTCTACATTTCCAAAAAATGAAAAATGCAAAGGAATCTAGAGTCAGTCCGTCCCGTGCCTCCCATCGTTCTTTCTGAGGAATCCCATTATTTGAGCTGAGCATTGAATTTATTTGAGATGGGGAAACTGTGATGTATTTCTTAAGTCTTCCTTACTCAGGCACAGAATTGGCCCTGCAGAACTGGGAATGAGGTATTAACTATATCCAAAGCTATATGATTAACTTATTTGTTTGCCTACAGAGCTAAAATGAAAAGGGCAGCAAGCTCAGAGAGTCTGTGCAGCCCTGTTTTGAAGTGGGATTGAGAGAAAACCAGAGACATGGGTTTTAATTCATAACCCCTGGTATGCTATTATTACTTTAATGGAAAATAACCTTTTAGTCTTTCTCCATTTTAAATGGAGAATATGCAATATTGTCTAATGTAGGTAGGAAGTTGATTGGATGTATGTGATTTTATAACTCCTCCTTCCTCCCATCCTTGGTCCCTTGTACACATTCAATATAGTTACAGTTTTGCTTAGAACATATATATATTTCCCCTGAACTTTTTTCAATTGCTTTTTTATCAGGTTTACAAATCAAATCAAATAGGTATATTGCAGAGCTCTGTGATATTATTTTTTTGAGTTTCTAGCACAATGTATTGAATTATTCCAGCCTTTGCTCTGGCCTTACTCCTCTTTGCAGAGAGGGAGGGAGGGAGGGAGGGAGAGAGAGAGAGAGAGAGAGAGAGAGAGAGAGAGAGAGAGAGAGAGAGAGAGAGAGAGACCACAGACGGTACAAATTCACCCAGCACCCAGCATCACTGGCTAAATCAGGCTCAGCTATTCAGGCTGCTAGAAGAGACAAAGCAAATGTTTGTTACACAAATCAATTTGGTCCAAAATACATCTCACTGGGCACTCAGACTCTGTTCAGATAATATTGTCAATGTAATCAAATCATGCCCCCAAGACTCTCACAAGCTTTTTCTCCTCTATGGAGCAGCTTGATTGGTAGAAGAGTGAAAAGCAGTGGTATAGTTCGATTTATTAGTGTGAAGAGTGTTTTAGAGGTGCAGGGAACCTGGCTGGAGGAAAAAGATACTGTGTTCCTCAGTCTGGTGGAAGGGAAACCATGTGCTATTCATGTCCTCTTGACAGTGTTGGATTCTCAAGTCATGAATGCAGAATTCAGGAGATGTGCACATAAAATGATTGTTGGACCTCAAGAGGAGACTAGAATGACTCAGAAAAGATATACTGAGGGCCTACTATGTGTCATGTAAAAGTTCTTGAAACTACGTCAGGTACTAGGTAGGGTGCTTGCCTTGAAGATGTTGAAGTCTACCATGATAATGTAATAATCAAGTTCAAGTTGGGTCCCAGAGAGATAACTTGGCAGTAAGAATGCTTTCTGCTCTTTCAGAAGACTAGGGTTTGATTTCCAGTGGCCACATTAGACAGCTCACAATCACAATTAGAATTCCCCTCTAATTCCAGTCTCAGGGGATATGGCACTTGCCTTGTGCCTCCTCATGCACAATTCATACATATAGATTCACTCACAAACATATGGATGAACAACAAAATAAATCTTTAAAAGTAAAGGAAAAAAGAAAGATTTTTTAAAGTAAGCTAAAAATAATGATGACTACCAGGAGCTCAAGAGAAGACTCAGAGAGAGTCACAGCAGGTATCTGTAGCAGCCTGGGTGTGCTGGCTTGGATGCAGCTATGTGAACAGAGATCTCACTCTGTCCCCAGCCCTGACCTCCCAGCACAGGAGCTAGAACAGCAATGAATCTCTACTCCTTCATGTGCTTTGTACCCATCTTCTGTCCTGTTCTTTGGCATTGTCACCTTCCTTTTGAGAGGCTGTGACAGGGGAAAACAATCCAGCATGTGGAGTCAGAAATCTTAGTGTGTCCTGGTGATGTATCTTTATATAACCATCTTCATTTGTCTGAGCTCCAGACTTCTAAGTTGTTCTGATGAGTCCATGAGGTGAGGCATGAGAACTTCCTTTTAAGAGCTTTAGCTTATGTTATCTGAGCAGAGCTTTCAATTCCCCCAATCTCTTTACCCATTTCCACATTTTCTTATAAACTATCACTGGAGGGTGACAGTTGATGTCACTGGTAGTCAATAATCATTTGCCTCAGCCAAGGCAAAAGCAAATAGCCTTCTTCTCTTACTGCTACACCTGGCATCTATGTATCTCCTAGGTAGTTTGGGAACTTTCTGAGGTTTTGGACAAAATATTGGGATACACACACACACACACACACACACACACACACACACACACACAGCCAACACATACACCCTATGGGGTGGATATCTAGTCCAAATGTGTCCACGAACACAGTAGTAGGTTAAGAAACATATATTTATATGATGACAGAAATAGAAACAAATGATAGTAGTCACAATCCCAGCAAGACTCACAGATAACAGAGGCTCTGGAGAGATAAGCTATGTGTGACAGATGTTATTCTTAGTAGTATTCTCTAAAACATGGTGGACTTGTTGAATCTATCTAAGTGACCTGCTTTGAGATCACAGGTCAAATTCTGAAAGGAGTCCATATCTATGTCTATTACTACACATATATTATCATTGTTTGAAGCATTGATGAGTACTTGACTTAATCTTGTTCCTCAATACAGAGCACTGTCATCTCATCCTTGTTCTGGGAACTAAATCAATCAATCTCTCTCTATCTCTGTCTCTCTGTGTGTGTCTCCATCCTTCTCTGCTTGTATCCCCTGAATCCTTGAATCCTTGTCTTTATTCTTACCATCTCTCACCCCCTGACTAAAAATTGCTATCTGATAGAAATTCTGAAATATTCGACATGTTGTATGTCTGTGGTTTGTCATGTAGACAATGATTTTTAAGCTCTTTTTCTGTAACAAATACTGATTCCTTCAACATACATGCATTAAGTGATGGCCCTTGGGTGTCTGAAGCTCAGCTTAGGGATCACCATGGAAAGTGTCAGACTTCAACCATGAAGATGGTATTTTTATGGCATTTGCATTTTTCAGTTTCTTAATTCTGGGCTCCCATCCTTCCATCATTCCATGACCTGGCCAGAAGTGGCAGGTAGACTTCTCACATCCCCTCATGAGTCACTCGCTTTTTACTCTTCTACTTCTAAAAACCTTTGGAAGGCTCTTGTTATTTGTCCTAGCCTCCTCATGAAATCTGGAGTAGTCTAATTCATGGTGAGGTGATCAGTAACTTCAATTCTGTCCACACTCTCCCCACCTCTTTGTCCTGTAGAGCCACTTTCTCACAGGTTCTAAGGATTCAGCACATCATTAAGGAATACTCCTGTCACCTTTGAGCTTCAGGAAGTGCCCTATTATGACTCATGAGACAAATTTTTCATTTAATTAAACTTTATCTTAAACAGAAGAACTGACCCTTGACTTAGTCACCAGGAACTTCTGAACTATGAGTGGAAAAGCTGAATATTCAACTGTCAGTTTTTGAATTTTGAAGTTTAAATATAGATCAAGGATTTCTAATAGAAAACAAGATACTCTCCTGAGATTAGGATCCATAAGCATAAAGTATACAATAAATGTCAAAGACTTGCTGTAGAAAAATAATTGAAATGACATATCACAATACTATGCTTGTTAAAGAGTTAAAATGAATATATGCTTAAGATTGGTTTCTTATTTCATTTCACTTATAAAAACACGTGACTTCCAGACATTATAAAATTACATCTGCTGCTTATTTTTTATTATATTTTATTTTTTGTTCAGGGCTGCCCAAGTGTGCTTCATCAGCACCCTGGAGCTATATCTAGTACTGGGTTATGCATACATGTATTTTTAATTCCCACCAAATATAGCTTAGTTCTTGCTTTTTTTCCCTAATTGTTGCCAGTTCTCTCCTCTTAGCTGGCTGAGGCAACAAAGAGTTCCATTTTCTCTCTGAATTCTAATTTCTCTTATAGGTTTACATCTACCATGTTTCAGTCATCCATCCTCAGTTTTAACTTACCTGTAGCCCTCATGAGTGACAGGCGAAAGTCTCCTGGGCTATCTGTATCTGGGGAATGTAAGGTTCAGAAGAGTGTACTTAACTGGACCACTGTATAATGGATGTGGTCTTTTAACTCAAATATGCCGAGCCCTAAACAGCCCCTCCCCAATGCTTCTCCACCCAGTTACTTAGTACCCACCAGGAGATGCCAGTTGACTCTACAGTATCTAAGTAACCTATTAAGATAACACTGGGGTGGGCACAGACTTTGAAAAAAACCCATTTCTATGTGTATTCTCTAAAATAGTCATCCCTGGATTGGTCGATATCAAAATCCAATTTCACTAGGATTAGCCCTGGGTTGCTCAGAGCTATTCATTGAATTAGAAACGATTACCTCGGAGGGATCCCCACGGTTCTTTATTAAGGTCTTTGTGGAAACACTAAGTGATCTTCAGGAGATTAACGTGCCGCTGGTGTTTTCTTAACATTTATAACCTGGGCCAATACCTGGGGAGTTTGTTTATTAAGAAAAATTCTTCAGCCAACAGCCTGCTTCCTGATAGGGTTGTGCCATAGTGAGTCAACATACTACCCAGCAAGATAGGTCTTAATGCACTTCTTCAGAACTTCTGCCAAGGGCTTCCGAGAAACCTGCCTCTTGGGGTTAATGGATCCCCAGTTAAGAGGGTCTGTTAGTCTTCCTGTGTGATTAGAAGGCTGTTTCTCAGAGCTGTATGTGTTCATGCTTCAAAAAAGCTGAGGACAAAACCAAAATGAGTGTTGTTAGTGACTGTTATGATTGATGTAAGGCTCACGAAGTATGGCTTAACCATAACTATCTCATTTGGAAAAGTCCACAACAGGTAAATAATTACCATTTCATTCATTTTCAGACAAAGTGTGAAATGTTGATAACCTTTCTAGGAGCTGACGAAGGGCTTCTCACCTTGGCAGAGGGGTCAAGCATCTCTGTCTATAATCAAGAACATAAGGGGAGGTGGCCAGCCTGGCCTAGTGAAGGGATGGCCCCATCCCTTCTCTGCTCAGAGGAGAACATTCTCCTTTTATTAGGCCCTTATTGGAGGCCAAAACTCTTTGAGAGTCTCCAAGTGCCATTCCTGGGAACCAGCTTCTAATTGCATATGCTCTTCTGGTTATGTGTTTGAGGAAACTGTCACAGGCTGAATGGCAGCCTCCAAACATATGCCCATGGTGTAACCTCTGTCAACTTGTTTGGGGAAAGGGATGTTTGCAGGCATAATGAAATTAATGATCTCAAGTCATTCTTGCTTAGGATTGGCTCTAAATCTAATGAATAGTGTCTTTGTAAGAAGAAAATGCTGAAGTAGATTTGAGTGAGGCACAACAGAAAAGATGGCCATGTGAATACAGAGGCAGATCGGGGTCACAAAGCTCTAAACCAAGAGATGCTAAGAAACAGAAACTGGAAGAGACAAAGAAAGAAGGAACTTGGTTCTTTGGATACCTTGGTTTCAGATTTTTCTCCTTGTTATTGGAGAATGCTCTATTGTTTTAAGCCACGAAACTTATGATAATCGAATGGACACAAATCCAGAGGTTGTGTTGGTCAGCTGCCAAATGTTGTGAGAAAATGACAGCTCATACAGCAGGGCAGGGTATCTTTGTTCATGGTTTCAGAACTTTTAGCCTGTGGTTATTGGAATGCAGGGCATTGTGGAGATGTGTAGAAGAGGGCTGTTCACTCAGTGATGCCAGGATACCAAAGAAAAAGAAGAGCAGGGTAAGATTCAATCCCCACAGTGACCTCACTTCCTTCCATGAGGTGTCGGCTTTTACAGGTGCTGTCCACTCCCAAAGTACTGAGGGTTTTTCACCAAGCCGACGTCAAATTCATATAGGCAACATACCAGATCTAAACCCTAGTGGACATAGAAAAGCACAGAGTTACTCTAAGTACATATTTTCTTTGAAAATGCCTAAAGATATTCATAGAAAACCAAAAGCATACTTTGTTGTAAAAGAATTCCGAACACACTCTTCAGTATAAGAGTTGGGAGTTACTTGCTCTGAGGTTACTGCCTCTTGTACCTGTCCTGTATTTTAGTTCTTATCCTAAGGCTGCAGACCATGGACCATTTTCAGCCTTCCACAGATGGGTGAACTATAGGCACAGATATGTAAGGTGCCCTGTGTTGGATTAGCAGTTGGTGGCAGTGGGATTACAAGATGGGTAAGTGATTCTATAACCCTGATTGTAGCACAAGGAGTCACATCAGACATGGTACATCCAGCTTGACATGGTCTTTTGGTTATTCTTTCTCACTCCATAGAGACTGGCACCCTCTTACTGTATAGAGGCTGGCACACCTCTTTACTTCTTCTTAAAACCTATAAAAGTTCAAAACAATTTGGGTTTACTTTTCATTTTACATATTTTCAGTAAGAATTATTTCTGCTATGTATCCTTACATAACAATTTATGAGTATTTGTATAAATGTGTACACTACAAAACCATTAATCGAGCATTCTGTGTTCTTATCAAAGGAAACACCACAAAGATTTCTCCAAAGTCCTGTTTGACTAGAGATGATTAATTTTAATTTTTACATGAGCAGCATAATGCTATTAATCATTTAATATGTTTAATCATAATCTCTGTAATTCCTAATTAGGTTTATTAAACTGAGCCATTCAGCAATTGTGCACAAATCCAAGTCTGAGTTGATTTCTTGGAAGGAAGAGACAGTCATTTTAATTTTTTATTCACATAGCAATTTCTAACAAGGTGTAGAGCATGGGCTAAATACTTGGGGTCTTAGCTATTGCTATACCAACTTAGGGTCTTGTGGCAGGCCACAGAAACCTCTTATTCTTTGACAAACTAGCAGAATCATGATTTAAAAGTAATTTCATTGTCATTGATGTAGAGCCCAATGTGCTGTCACGAAACAAAGCAAAGCAAAAAAACTACAGCACTTGCTTTGTGTGAGTCTCAGTGTTATAGAATAATTGTGTGTGTGTGTGTCTGTGTGTCTGTGTGTGTCTCTGTGTGTGTACATGTGTCATAATGTTCATGTAGAGGTCAGAGATCAGTTTCAGATGTTAATTCAGTTCTTATAGAGTCAGCCTCTCACCATTGCTGTGTTTACAAGACAACTACCTCTGAGCTTCTAGGCATGCCTTTGTACCCACCTCCTACTTCACTGTAGGAGTCCTGAGATTACAGACATGTACCACCATGTCCAGTTTTATGTGGGTTCTGGGATGGCAGACACAAGCCCTCCTGCTTGGACAGCAAACAATTCACCCAGTGAACTTCCTCCCTAGCTTACACTGCTACTCATTAACTAGCCCTTGAAGCTGACAAACGTGATAATCACTCATCCATTTATTATTTACTTGCTAGTTGTGCACTAATCTTTCATACTTTTAGTCTGTCACTGCATCAGCCAACTCCTTAGCAGGCATTTAACATTCAGGTAGCATGCTGGTCACAACTCATACTCGCTGTCATTTTTAAGTGGCTTCTAACAGCCACTCGCTTTTGTGTACATGGCCCTTTTGTGTCTATAACTTTTACCTACCTCTGAAGTCTTCTGTCTTGCTCATCCTTTATGGGGTCTCTCTGGCTCCAGATTAACTCCCCAGAATAAAGGGCTTCCCCTTACATCGTTTTATCCTTGCCCATGCTTTGCACTCTCTAGGCACAGAATTTGTCCCTGATACCTATCTCTACTAAGCCAGAGTTGGTGTGTTTTGGGACCTCCAGTGTCAGGTGTGACTTGAGGTTACTCAGCCCACATCTCCATAAAGAACCAACTGCATTTATAGTTGCTTTTCCATCTCTTCTTAGACCATCTCCTTCTTCACATTTTTGGCAAAATAACATTGTTGTTAGGGTCACATTGCACTTGATACGAAATCAATTTAGGTGAATGGTGAACAAGGCACCAAGAGGTCTTGACTTGAACATGTAGTTCAGAATGTGTGAGGAAGAAGGATGCAAAAAGAATATCTTGATTCATGGAAGAGATGTTGAGAAAATTGCTAATCATGCTCCTGTTCTTTTGGTGTTTCTTTTGTATTTCTCTATGTAAGATTGTCTCCACTAAGTCTCTATTATTTTATACCTGATACCTGAAATGATAGTTTTTATCCTAGTCATATGCTTCTAAATTGCTTATAAATAGATAAGGATGATTCTTTGCTCACAAATTTCAGCTTTGGCAAAGACCCTACAATAGGTAGTTTCAAAGAAGCATGTAGCTTATGTAGATAATATCTACTGCCACCTACAGGTAGAAAATGCTAATTGCAGAGAAAGTACCCAAAAACAAGGTGTCCATAATCATAGCAGTTAGTGACTTTTCTCTTAGTTCTTAGCTATACGGCAGGTAGCAGAGTAATAACATAGTATCCTAACTTATTCCTGTGTGGAAGAAAACAGAAGAAAATAATGGTCTATGCCAATAGCCTTATGTTATGTACACCAGCATAACCCAGCAGAGCTTTTGTACAGATGGGAATATTCTTGTTCTGCCTTTTCCAACATAGGCACTACCTATGTGTGGCTATTGAGTATTTCAAATGAAACAAAATGTAAACAAACTCATTTCCTTGAATTGAAATGATCTCATGGGATCTGTGGCAGCAGAAGCACAGATTTGTATGATTAAGGAGCTAAGTTAACATTCTAAGAAAAAGTTGAGTCCATCATCTGCTTCTCTGGATGAATAGCAAATCACCAAAGGGCCTTTGCAAATTTTTGACATTTATTAATATTTTATCTGTACAGCGTCAGTGCTTATATATGGATAGCATAAGAATTTGGGCAGCATTAAGGAATGGATGTTCTAATTTTTCATGACCGTTACTCCTTTTCCGATGAGTTTTTCACTACTTACCCACAGTCCTAGCCCCTCCTAGCCTCAATTTTCTTTGTTTTTCCAACAGTGTCTATCTCCTTCTTCCCAACTATACATTTATTTGTGAATAGTTTTTATTATACTTCACTGTGAGAGTTATACTACATGAAGTAAGGGGCTTTTGACTACTTTGTTTGATATGGAATCTCAGATCCTTAGCTGGGTACTCAGTGGATACTCAAGACATACATTTTTGCCATCAAATATAAAAACAAAGACCAAGAAGATTTGTCTGACACCATCCTTCCATAAGGGGGAGGGGAGGACATTGGGACTGAGTACTTACAGCGACTTTGCTTTCCTTGTGTTTCTTTAGCAGACAGATGATGCAGTACCAACTGATGGCCAGCCCCAGACACAACCTTCGGAAAACACGGAAAACAAGTCCCAGCCCAAGCGGCTGCATGTGTCCAACATCCCCTTCCGGTTCCGGGATCCAGACCTCCGACAAATGTTTGGTGTAAGTAGTACCTTTGTCCTCAGTTTCCCTCATTTTGGGGGTTCTGAGAACCTGTAATTCTAAAGTAAAATGTTCTTGTGGGATGAAGGCATTTTAGCATCTGACACCTGGGTCTATCGGGGCGAGAATCCCTTAGGAGTGGCAGGATATTTTATTTAGGATATTTGTTTATTTTAGTTGTGTGCATGGGGTTTCCTCTTTGCCAGTTGGCCATCATCTAATAAGTAACTTCAAAGGCAAATGGAAAAGAAACTCTCCTGCTAACCACTGATGATAAGGTCCACTGATGATTACAAACCCAGAACCTCACATTATAACTAAAATGGATGTTGAAGCCCTTGTCTGCTTACCTAAAAGAATGACCCCTGAGTGACTCTACCCCCACTTTCCCCAGGCACTGTGCACTGCAGCTGCAGTAAATGGCTAGTTCTACATAAAGATTACTCTTCAAAATCAGCCACCACCACCACTATACCCAAAACTACCAGTTTCTAAATCTGATTTGACTCTTAAGTATAGAGTTTCCTAGATGAAAGTTCAAGGGTATTTACCACAGTACCAAGAGGGCAAAAGGCAGCCTAGTCTAGGCACCATGGTGAAACAGAACCAGCCAGAAGTCACCAATCCACTCCAGGAAATAAAGGATGACTTTGCTTTCTCACAGGTCACCACAGCCTGGTTATTTCTTTGGATCATGTTTGAAAATCCATCCAGGGAAGGGGAAAATTTACCGTTTATTTGTCTTAGCTAGAAACAGAACAAAGCTTTGACGAGGCTCAGATCAAGTTTTGTGTTCTGAAATATAGTCATTCTGTATATCCATGATCCCAGTAGTGGTAGCAAGCATCTGTGCATTTGACCAAAGAACTACATCCTTAACATTTGACTCAGAACAAAGGTGGGCTGCCTGGAGACTCCTCTAAGAGTCTGTGGAGAGCTGCAAATATCATGACAGCAGTGAGAAGGGACCAGGTCAGATGGTTCAATGCAAGCAAAGCTCATCTCATTCTCTGTATGAAGACATAGCTCTGGTTCATTAGTCGGAGATTCCAGATTGGGAGGGTGAGTTTGAGCCTTTTATTTCTTTAACACACACGATGCTTATCCAGTATGCATGTGACACAAAAGCAGAGCAGCCCTCCTAGTATTTTAGATACCCAGCCTTGCATCCTGACATTTCTGAGGAAAAGGTCAAGTTTTGCACTTTTATCACTCTCTCATTTGGTAATAACCTTGAGTTAAGCCCTCTAACTCTTGCAGAACGAAGATACCCTCGGGCACTCTCAGGTCAAAGATGACTTTGAAAAGTGCAGAGCATTCGAAGTTAGAGTCGAGGTTAAGTGTGTGCAAAGCAGTGGGACACAGCTTGACTGATGGGTAGCTAGAGGAGTTAGATTCTCTTTGCCGTGGCAAGCCAGGGGGATGTCTTGCTATTCAGTCTGTCTTTACTCATCAAGCATCACTGTGATGTTGGCTTTGAACTGGATTCTCTTAATGACCATTCTCACAGTCTTTCATGGTGACATGCAAGGCAGCCAACCCCAGTTTTTCACCCTTAAGGGTCTATTTTCTTCCCTGGACTTTTTGATTATCTTGAACTTTACCTGAGGCTATAGGGCTAAGTCAGAGAAGTAGTCAAAGTACACGAAGCTGGAAGTCACACAGAAGAGATGATGTGTATGTTAATATCAGAATCATTCTGTCCTTTAGGGTTAGAGCAGATGGCCCAGAGAAAGAACTTGTCATGTGTCATGCTACCTAGCATTAAACCCAGATCTAAATCTATTTGTTTCAGAAACAGTGGTCTTGTATTTTTCCTTTGAGTGAAAAATTTCACACGGCTAGCTAACAAGATGTTGATTTGATATGATGATAGATATACCCTTAACATCTGTCAGTTAAGGGAATGCAGTATACATTCATGAACACTGAAATTAATTCTAGTTAACACAGACAACATCTGTGTCTATGTTAAAGAGAGTATATGGATTTTGTGTGGTGTGGATTTCATTTATTAAAATTATTGAACCATATGGGTTCATGGACCACTTGCAGTAACTTGGGAGTCCTCTTTCAACTTTACATTGGTCATTTTTAAAGAAATGAAATTTTCCTAAGATGAACCGTGGTGGTCACAAAGCCGTTCTATTTTATGATAAATTTAGCAGCATGAGTCATACTGAAAGGCATCTGGAACTTTCTGCTTGGCTCCCCATGACAGAGTTTAGGGGATTCAACTAAGTTTCCTCTTTCAGATCCTTGTTACTGTAAGCAACCATGTTTTAGACTCAGCTGCTGCTCCAAGCCTTTGGCCATGAGACAGTTTCTTTCTTTTCAGTGTTGTCTTCTGTCTTCTTGCTGGGATAGGGTTCAAATGAGGATAATTACCAAGAAAAACAGGATCTCTGCCTCCTGCCTCCTTTAACGCTATTGTTGAAATGAGGCACAGAAATTTCAACGTCAAAACATAACAAGACATAAAGTACGCCCTTTTTTCAAGTTACCTAGAACTTGGCATTTTCCAGCTTCTCCAATTTCAGAAACTTTCCCCATCTTTGCACAGCAGTCACTTGCCTAATGGTTTGGTTAGGTGTCTCACACTTTATTTTAATTTGTGCTTCTGTACCTTTCCAGAGAGACACACAATATAGTTACCTCTTTTCCTTGTGTGTTTCCCACTCTCCCCTTTTATCATTGTTGGGGACACTTCTTCCAAAGCTGACATTAACTTGTGCTTCACATCACGGTTCTCAGCACGCTGTCTTTTAAGGCTGTGTATTTATTTCTTGGGTGAGAAGTGCATGCTGCAATATACAAAGCTCTTTAGCTCTGCGAGTGAATGAGGATAGTGTGACTGTTAGAAGCACTTGTCCCAGATATTTCAGTCGGGGAACTGAAAAGTTGTTGGTCTCAGCCCTGCTTGCTACCTCTTGAGGTTTGCTGGGGGCTCTGTGGACAGCACTTAAGCTCACATTCTTTCACATTTTAATCCCCATTTAGTTCTGTTTTACTTTGTTGCTTTTTGGGACAAGCTCTCAGCATACAGCCCAAAACTAGCTTCAGACTTGCTGAGTAGCACAGGCTAGTTCTAAACTCTCAATCTCCCTCCTTTATCTTCCAAAATGGTAGAGACTAAAACACGCAACAACATTTTTGAGTTTTTTCATGCCTGTATTTAAAGAGTATTTACTAAGTATATTTTATTTAATATGCCTTCTGGCAAGCAGTTGGGGAATTTACTGCCTTGATTTAGGAGAAGGTTGTATCATTATTTATCTGCCAAATTTATAAGTGTGACTCACAGGCAGTCATAATTCGAGACATCAATATTTTCATATCAAAGTTCTACATTTGAGTTCTTGATCTCATAAAAGAACTCTGTGGATTACAACCAAATTAATTGCAATGTGTTGCTCTTCCATGAAAAATATGTAATACAAGTTAATGTTTAAAGTTTAAACTTTTCTGGGTTTGGGATGAGAGTAGACTGTAACATCCAGACCCCTGGTACAACTCGTGGCACCACAAATTACATTATTTTGGAAATAGTGCGATCACTCGGCAGTCAGTGTTTTGTAGCATGCCATTGATGGCCCAGCATCTTGGTTTTGTTATCAAAATCAAGATACTCCAGGAGATGGAGAGATGGTTCACTTGTAAACTGATTATAATACAGACACATAGACCAGTGTTCATTCCCAGTACTCATGTGAAATATGAGAAATAATAGCCCATGTTTATAATTCCAGCATTGGAAAGACAACAGGAGGATCCCTAGGCTTGCTGCCCAGAGCACTTGGCAAGCTCCAAGTCAGTGAGACACCTTGTCTCAAAATATAAAATGATGATGCTTGTGGAAGGACCCCTGAGGTTGTTGTCTAGACTCTGCACACATGCACATGTACAGGCATGGACACTTGCACAAACATGCAACTGTACACTCAGAGGCACACATGTACATATACACACAATAAATAAAGACATGTTGAAGAGGAAAGTGATTTATTCAAATCTGTCTTTAGTCATAAAAACAAAACAGATGACTATTTGAAAGTGACAAAGACACTTAGATAATTAATGCCTTTTGGTGGATACGGTGCAGGTGGACTTCTTCACTCTTTCGTGTTAATACAAAGCTCCATAAAACAGCGCATTAGGAATAGTAAAGGCATTTTGAGGATATGTCACAGTGCCTCTTCTTTCTGAACTGAAATCTCCTCAAGAACAACTCCAGGAAAGATCTCATCAACTGGTTGTCCAGTGCCAAATGGACAGCCCTGAAAACATACAAACAGGGAGCGTTATAATGTCTAAATAGGCTCTATTAAGAAATATATGTGTATAAGCATATACATTTATGCATGCATAACAATTAGTAAAAGGAGGGAACATAAATTGGAAGAAAGGGAAGGGTATATGACATGTTTGAAAGAAGCAAATGGACAGGAGAAATTGAATTGAATTGAATTATAATCTTAAAAGTAAAAGAAAAATTTTAAAATGAAGCACCAGGCTGAAGCTTGTCTATAGTCTCTGTGCACATGGTGAACCAACCTTCACTTTCAGGACTTATACTGTCGCTGGTGAACATCCTTCACAGCATTTCTGTGAAATGTTATTTGAACTAAGGATGTCTAAAACTGCTCAGTACATATTTGCCCAAGCACAAGCATATAGGCTTCTGGATTTGGGTCTTGATACAGCCATTGAGACACCTCATATGGGTCCAAGATGCTGCTCGATGCTTGTGAACATTGTCGTTGAGCAAACAAATGCTAGTTATGTCTGCAAACGAGTCATGTCTATTTAAATTGAAGATGTGCCAGCTGTGTTGGCATCATTAGTACCAAACTTCTCAATTAAACCGTTGATACTATAAATATAGTGCACAACTGTCTCAGAAAATGGGCTTGCTTCAGCATTCTTCTTATGGCTCGTTCCACTGGCTTCCAGAACCATCCACCCAGTGCCACCTGCCAAGGAAACAAACATTGGAGATCATTCCAGGGCATATGGTGTCATTGTTTCATTTAGGGAATGACACATGCTAAAATGGCTTTCAGATCAGTTCGTCTTATCCAGTTCCTATTTCAAGGGAAGCGTTTTTGTGTTGACTGCTTAGGGAATGTTCCATGGGTGACATTTGCTTCATGGTGTCGGAAGATGTCTTTTTCAGCCTTTTCTTTCCATAAATATATGTGCTTCTAGGCTCTGATGCCTGAAATAAATATGAAAGCATCTGTGGGGATGGAAGTTCTGCAGCAGTTATTCTTTGGAAGTGCTTACACAGGGCGGATTCTTTACTATGGAACTTGGTTCACCTCTGAACAGCCAATTCTTCAATTGTCACATTGGAAAGGTTTCTTTGTGTTTTTTAATTAGTTTCTTCCTCTGCCCTAAAAATTGGCACAAAAATTGTTCTAAAGGGCTGGCACAATGATTCAGAAGATAAGATACTTGCTGCTCAGCTTGATACACTAAGTTCAACCCCCCCAGTCCTTTGATTTCCACATACATGCATGCACACACTAGTGTGTGCACGTACACACACACACAAAAACAAACAAACAAACAAA
The DNA here is from genome assembly GCA_004025045.1 of Sigmodon hispidus. Taxonomy (NCBI): domain Eukaryota; kingdom Metazoa; phylum Chordata; class Mammalia; order Rodentia; family Cricetidae; genus Sigmodon; species Sigmodon hispidus. Next base: position 48,772 of record PVIH01002736.1, on the reverse strand, counting down.
CAAATAAATAAATAAATAGACAGGTAATATGAAAATTTGTAAATAATATTTTTTGAATACTTCAGGAAACTTCTTGCTATTGATTCTCTGAGTTTCTTGCTATTTACAGACATGGGCAGGTTGGTCAGGGAAACTATTCAGTTTCTTAAGGAATTATTATTCTTTGTTCCCTTTTGATCTTGGCTTCATCCTCATCCTAGCACAAATTGATGGGGATTATTCTTTTTTTTGGGGGGGTAAGGGTGGACCTGGGAGAAATGGGACAAATTGCTTGGGGTGCATCACAAATAGCCAATAGGGAAATATGTTGGAGAAAAATAGTAAAGAAGAGAAGAAGGAAGGAGGGAAGGAAGGAAAGAAAGAAAGAAAAGAGAAAGCAAAGGAAATCTGCAGGAATGCACCGAGGCAAAGTTCCCACTTTATTCTTCCTGGGGCCAGAATACCTGTTCTACATCAGCTCCTTCCACCATTATGCATTATGGGAAACAAACAATATGCTCTAAACCCTTATTCCATTCTCTATGACATCTAGAAAACACCAGAATTTTAAATTAGACAAGATCTGGACTATCAGAGACCACACATTCTCTGTATAATTATGCCCAAGTTAAGAACTGCTTACTGGGCACTACTTCCTAAGACTGCCAAATTTAACATTTTGACACTAACATGTATGTTCACACACACACACACACACACACACACACACACACAAATGCATACACAGACACAATAGTCATATTTGAATTTTAAATAAATAAGTGTCGTATTTTACATGGTAATGGGCTATATTATTTATATGTAATATAAAATTACAAGTCACAAATACTCCTTATTTTATAAAGTCTAAAATGTAAAAGTTGATATTTATTTTGTTTTATTTACCTTTCTGGCTATTTGATAACTGAAAGTTTGTTCCTTGAGCTTTTTTAAAGTCAGCTCATGTTAGGGCTGTGTGTAAACTGTGTTTGTTCAAGAGAATAGATTGTCATCTGAGGTAGGGGGATAGAACATCCTGGACCCATCTTGGTTTTGTGGATGTCTGGGCTGTGATACATCTGGGCACAGGGGCTCTCTATTTGTTTTCACTTTTCTCACATGGTCTGGTTGCTCCTGGATTTGCAGTAAGCTCAGAGCTAAAATCCTTGAACATAACATTCTAGGTGAGTATTTTATTATCAAGATCTCAGCTCCCCTGGGGTGTTTATCCCAGTGGCTGGTGGAAATGTTGTATAGGTAATGACTAGCCATTTTTAATCTCTGCTGCTCAGTGCCTGGGAAAACACACATAGAAACACACAAACACACACACACACAAACACAATTAAGCTCTTGCTTAGTATTTTGTCTTGGGCCCTGGTAGTGTACCTCACTTCTTAAAAATGCCAGAAATTAAAGATAATGACTATGCCTGCATTTTCTGATTTCAAGCACATCACTTAGTAACTGAACATAATAAATCGTATCCTCTTAATTCAGAGAATGCTCTCTGACTTGAGGAGTAACTGCTGGTGTATATTGTATAACTTATCTGATTTCTCTTTTTGCTCATGAGATATTTCTGTTTCTTTGCAGCAATTTGGTAAAATATTAGATGTTGAAATTATTTTTAATGAGCGAGGCTCGAAGGTAAGCATGTTGGTTCAGTTTGGGATTTCTTAGCTCACTGTGACATGTCTCTTAGTGGGATGGGAAATAACTGCACTGCTTGAGCCAGGACCTCGAGAAATGCACTTTGGTGGGAATTTCTTAAGAAACCACCTCCCATTTTCATAATGTTGGGAAATACATTGAGTTCCATTTAAAATGCATAGGGGTTAAATTTTAAATGCTAATTTAAAAATATATAGAGAGATAATTATATATCTTAAGTTTCCAGAGGAAAATTACCCATGTTTTAAAAAATAATGATGTTGCTACATTTTTTTGTTTTTCAGTGATAATTATGTTCTTTATATTAAAAAGTGAGTTGATAGTCTCATGAGCAGGTAAATATGTGATTACTCTGTATTAATAAAGTGCAGTTCTTTTCCTGGGTTGCAGAAGAGAAAAATATCATATACACCAACCTTTTGAATATAATTTTATTCATTAGTATGTCACAATTCTCATTTTGTAGTTTGCTATTGCTTTGAGTTTATTTTCTTACTAACAAACCAATGTTTAAGTCACTTTTTCCTAGAGCTGACAGGTATTTATAGAAGGCTCTGAGAGAAGGTTCCACCTCCACGGGACATGTAAACATTCAATCCATCCAGTGTGTGCTCTCTATCCATGGCTACAGAAGTGTGGCCCCCAATTCACAGCATCAGCAGCATTCAGGAGCTTACTAAAGATACATGCTCTCCATGTTTAGCCCAGATCTTTACCAAATCAGAAACTCTGAAGCTATCTAGTCTCAGCAATCCATACCTTAGCAAACCTCCCAAGCTTGTCTTCAAAATGCCAAACACAGTACCTCTCTTTTCTCCAAAGGCCAAGCCCTCACCTGAATGTAGACTAACCTTTGCCCACAAGTATTTCATTACTGCCTCTGCTGTCATAAATGCCCACTTTTTATCTTTATGTATCCTGAGAAGATTCAAGAGTTTCACCCAAACACCCCTCATAGGCAATAGTTTCATAAGACATTCCAGCATTCTCTGTATAGACAGAGAGTGGTGTTAGATGCAGATAGAGTGGTCCTAGAAGCCATATGAAGCACAGCCACAAATAGCTCAGACTGTAAAACACATACACAGTCAATCGCATCTCAAGGAACCTTAATATCCCTTCTTTCTTCCATCCTCAGCCTCTGAAAGTGAACATTGGGAATATTGCTATCAGATACAATAAGATGCTGACTAGACTTGATAATGCCCCTTCTATGAGAAACACAGGGCAACAGGCAACAAGGAGGACCCCTAAGCATCTCTGGTTTCGTAGTGTGTCACATGGTACAGTAACCACACTATATAGCAAACCTTGAGATTTATTATTCCTTACACCTTCTGCTCACTCCATCCTAACTAGGTTTAATGTTGACTTGGGAGGATGGTGTTAAATTGAGGGAATAAAATTCCAGGACTTACTTTACAATAAAATGATATTGTAATCTGTCAGATGAATAGAAAGTCAATCGCACTTCTGTTCGTTCAGGGACCTGGTCATTCTTTTCAACTTTAGCTATTTTATCTAGTCATTCATATAGTCTAACTTTTGAACTGGGACAAGAGGAAGAAGTTTCTTATATGGAAACCATTAAAGCAAGTGTTTTTATATCTGCAGAGCAAGGTGCACTAAGAGAGAGATATTCTCAAGGGTAGGCCTTCTTGCTTGGGCCTGATAGATTCCTGGCAAAACTGGTGAAAATGATGTAGAATGTGTCCCAACTCTGTTCTGATTATGAATCTCTTTAGCATATCATTGCCTTGTGGGTGACTTCTTCTTCTTCTTCTTCTTCTTCTTCTTCTTCTTCTTCTTCTTCTTCTTCTTCTTCTTCTTCTTCCTCTTCTTCTTTTCTTTTATGGCTGTGGCTTGTTTTAAATTTCTACTTAATTTACATTTTGTTTAGTAAGATGTTTGTCATTCCAAGAAAGCTATTTTATTCCTTTCTAGAGATGTTTGGGGACACCACTACAGTATTGTTGGCTATTTTGAAAGTACAATGATGTGCTATTTTTAGGACTTTTCCCATTATCTCCTCAATTAGCTTCTCCCTGGTGCCTTGGGGCGGGGGGAAGTATTTCTGTTTTAGCATCTGCAGCCTGGACTTTGTTGGGCTGGTTTGTTTTCCTTGCCTTTTTTAAAAAATTAGGAAATATTGAAACTGGCCCTTTTTTCTCTCTGAGTGGGAGCACTCTGACTTGCAGATGTGGGTGCAGGGTGGTACCATATCTCTGGAACGTTCCTGAGACAGTCTAGCTGGGAATGCTACCTCGAACAACATCTTGTCCAACTAGTTATCATATTTGGCATCTTTTGTAGGAAAGGACCTTATTCATCCTCATTCCTCCCCAAATGGAATCATTGTTAGCATCTCATTCCCATCAGTTGCTGCCTTAGTTACCAGGAAAGCAGTGACTCCAAAGTGCCAAGAACTCTCCTCTTGGTCCTTTATTCTCCATTGGACAGTCCCTGAGCCATCTGACTGAAAGCTGAGTGAGGATAACTACACATATGTATGTGTGCACATCCATGCACAGTCAGAAAGTATCTGTAGTGTTTTAGAAACACATAACCAGATTATTTTGTGTATAAATAAATACCATAGAAAAGGTGCATCTTCAAAAGGAATGATAGACTTGATCATCAGAACCAGAGACTACATGCAGGAGTAATGAATTCTCAATTCAATTATTCTTTGAGAGATTTAAAATCATTCTTTAGCTTCTAAAATGCTTTATTTTTAGGGATACAGTTAGATTTAGCTATTCCCTATCATATCAAAGAAATATACAATTTGGTCTTTAATTTAGTATATATGTATATACCCATATTATCTAGTTATTAATTCTTTTCCAGATGAATGATTCCTGAGCAAGACAGATATGCCTTTAGCTTTTAGCTTTTCTTCAGTAGCAGGAAAGAGCAGTCATGGACAACTGCCATAAAATATGCTGCATTTTGCCATGGTATGAGTGGCTGATGAAACTCTAAGCATGTAGCTGAGGTAGGGGGTGTTTCTGAGAGAAGTAACTACTCTGAGGGCGAATGAGGAGTGGAGGGAGGGAGGAAGGAAGGGAGGGAGAGAAGAAAGGAGAGCATGAAAGAGTAGAGAAGATATTTCACAAATGGTAGGGGCTATATTTGTAAAAGTCACTGGAGAGATATGAAATGTGAGACTCTTAGTCATCAAGAAAATTAATTTCTATGGCCCTTTCAACTAAGCATGAGTTCTCTGCATTGAAGATGGAAAAGCTTGAATTATCATATAGAATAGGATGTGTTCATCCTTCCTTCCTGGAATTTTAGAAGACTTGATTTAAGATACAAAACAGGGTATCCACATGAGTACCCCCCGAAGAAAGCTCACCACCTAAAAATACAGTGCCAGGAAGGGGAAGAGAGCAGGATAGAGAACTGTGAAAATTCATAACTCTCTGAAAGGCTTTGAGATCAACAAGCTATGCTCTAGGACTCCATTTTCAGTCAAAGAGTCCTTCATATACATGTAGGCAGCACAGACCCCTCCTCCCAAAGGCCTTCCTTTCTCAGCCCTGACCACCCGCCTAAGTAGACGTGAGAAGGTGCGTCTGTCTCTCACTGGAAGGGCACTGATCACATCTGAACTCCCCCACTTCTTTTCCTCCCCCACTTAGCCTCCTTCCTTCTCCTTTCTGTCCTTGCCTTATTTTTTTCCCTCCTTCAATTCCTTCCCCCTTTCCTTTAATTTATTCTTTTTCTTTTTAATTGCGCAGTACTGGCAATTAAACTTAAGACATACTATCCAAGGGTCTTTTCTTTCTCAGTTTGCGCACATTTTCTAGAATGGCAAGGGTACTTCTACAGCCATCTTCAGCTCCTCTTTACGTGTACAAAGTGCATTGAAGCCAATGGGTCTGCTTTGGGAAAGATGGGTGTCTATACCTAGTTTCCGTAGGACAGTGTTTGCAGCTACATTCTTTGTAGTCCTGTGGTAATAGAGACTTTTGGTGCCAATAAAAATGACACCACTCTTCCCTCCATCCACAAGGTGGAAACTAGATTATCTTTTCGTGCCTGATGAGAGACTCTAAGTTCTTAATAATTTCTAAGTGTCTGACTTGAATGCTTATCTTAGAGTTAGACCTACAGAATAGAATGAATATGGCTGAGACATCTTGGGCACACTGTGCTCCCTACACTTATGCACAAAATAAGAATCATAAACTTAACACAGACTCAAAATCAGTGGTATAATGCTCTACCTATTCTAACACATGAAATCTTTTTTCTATGGGTGTGTAAAAAAGAGAGAAATCAGGGAGATTCAGACATGGAGTCATGTAGGTAGTTTTATGAGGTAAAAGAATGTCTAGTCTCCATGCAGAGTTTCTGATGTGGCAAATATGAAATGAGACCCAGGAATCAAAATATGTATCATACTTCTGTTACCTTCTGATGCACAACTGAATTTGGGAACCACTAGCCAGGAGGTAGTGCTGTCAAACAAAGAAATCCATTTCCTCAAATTCTGTTTTTTTTTTCCACCAAAGAACATTTTTGTTCCTTTCTCACCAAAGCTAGAAAACTATTAGCAAGTATCTTTGAGTACCCAGATTAGGTAGTCAACACATACAAAGCTTTTGTGGAATATGTCACTGTATATTAATTGGATCACTCAGGCATGCCCTACTTATGAATCCTCACTCTGGGAAAAGCAATGCAAAGTCATTCAGTCAAAGTAAATACATCTGATCTCTTTCTGTGTGTGACATTGACAAATATCCATCTCCCAGCACCTGAACACACCCACAGCTCATATCTTCCACAGACAAGCACGGTTTTATAATGTCTCCTAGCTAGTGGGCCCAGCAACTTTTCTCCAAATATCCTTCAATTATGAGGTCATCATAGGTGCCAGTATAGGACTGTGGGCTAATATCAGATGGCTATTACCACTCTAAATGTGTGTTGCACATCTGATTTGTAAAGCTGAACGTTATGCATGAGTGTCAAGCAGCTGCCTTGACTGTGTGTGAGGTTTATTCTGTGCAAATTGATATCCTACACAGTGCAAAATTGATCCCAACTTACACCAATGTGGACTCAATGTACCCATATTATTCCAAAGGTTGGTGTATATATTTCTAAACAAAATGTACAAATCGGTTTAAGGATTTTAGAAGTAGTATATCAGATTTTTTTATACCTATTAAAGAAATAGTGTCAGTGAAGAAGGAAGGTAGATTTTAATAATATGCATTAGTGGGGTTGGTATTAGAGGCTGAAATATTAAAAGTGAAAACTGTACTTGTGATGAAATAAAGGATATTTCTGTTTACCAGTCAAGAGGATGGGTTCAGCCTGATGCACAGATTCCCCCCATCCAGGAAGTGTCTTTACTTTGGTACTTGTTGCTGCAGTAAATGAATGCCAGCCAATACCTTAGAACTTTGTTTTCTAATTAATAACACAGGGTAAAGGGCAAATTTCAAAGCCTTTTATTACTTGGGGAAGGGGAGGGGAAAGTACAAATGCAGAATGGTACTTATTTATGCTGTTAACCAACAACAGGTTATTTCTATTCATTTCATATGATTTTTTTTATTAGAACCACAAGTTTAAGATTTATTATTAAAAAAAAAGGTCTTTCCTTTTTTTAGGCTTGTTACTTTTATTTTTGAGAAGCAAAGGCTGTACAGTTGACAGACTTGAATAACCTTAAAATTGCATGAAGAAGAAGTGTTCTTAAATCCACGCAGCATGACTCCGTAGGCAATGGGACAGGACTTGAGCATTCACTGTTGAATTCCCGTGCACACGTTTTATTTTGTTTGATTTTTAATTTGCATGTCAAGGAACTGGTTCCCTTTCTTTTTCCTCGTTATTTCATTTATTCTCTGTGAAGACACTGTACGTTTATTTTGATCTCATTTTCTTTTTGTTTGATTTCTTTTCTTCCATAGTGATGTTTAGAAAGGTATTTTTTTGTTTGTTGGTTTGGTTTTCGTTTTCATATCCATCTTTGAATTCTTTAGGGGTTCCAGCTAACGGGTGACAGGAAGAAAAACCTCGATCACATTTGTTGCTTAATGACTGCACATCGTAGTGTTCTTATAATTTCTCTAATTTGCATGTTACAGAATTGAAGCCAGGACAAGAAATAGCAATGAAAGCGAGAGAACTTTACCAAGTGGTCGTTGACTGAAATAATAATATGCATGTTATCTCCTTCTCGCTCCTGCATGCAGGGATTTGGTTTCGTAACTTTCGAAAATAGTGCGGATGCGGACAGGGCGAGGGAGAAATTGCACGGTACCGTGGTAGAGGGCCGTAAAATCGAGGTGCATGTCCAAAATATTTTCCTTTTCCTCTTATTTTTTTATTTTAATTTTTATAAATGTCTGCTTCACGCTCATTTGTCCTTCCAGGTGCATCATTGGTGTCTCGTGTGACCCTTCCCCCTTCTCATTGTTTAATATATATTTATATATATATATTTATATATAAAAAGGAAAACTGGCCTTACTTTTTTGTTAAACTTTATTTTATTTTTTATATGACTGCTGGAGAGTAGATGGCAAAGAGTGAGATGAAAGGAAGGTTTCTACAAAAGGTTCTGTTTGCTTAGTTTATTTTCCATGTTTAATAAACAATGGGTGCAATAGATTCCAAAGAGGACACAGTATTCGTACCAAACTAAATATATATCGAGTTTTGTTTTGTTTTGTTTCTTTTTTAGTCCACTTTAGGGTTGAAGAGGGATCCACAGTGGTTTGCAAATTAGACTAAATTTCTAAGGCAATGGCATTCAAAATATTAAAACAGAAAAAGTGAGAGCCACTTGTCATTAAATCTTGCAGTTAAAAGCCAAACGCAGCTTGAATTTCTGTGTTATTTGATTAGACATTGAATGTGCAATCAGGATTTCTAGTATCAGTCATGGCCCCTGTCAATTGGAGATGTAGACCCCGCATTCTGACATTCCGCACCTGCCCTTTGTACCACTGGGTTCCTCTTCAACACAGTCAAAGGGTCATATTTGTTAAAACTTAAAAAGAAAAAAAAATACCAGTTAAAAATGCTTTAGTCTTTGGAGTAAGATGTTGCATATTTTGCCTTTTTATTTTCCCCCCTCGACGGTAACGCTTAGGCCCCTCACCAAACCCTCAGTAACCATGGTAACTGTATACAAACCCATGCTGGCGATGGTGGTGAATGGTAAGTGACGAAGTCCATCTGCCGCTTCACGTATTTAGTGCTGATATATCTCTATACATATCTCTCTACCACGTGGATTTTTTTGACTTGTTGTATTAAGTTTTCTTGATGCTCTATTTTTTTGGGTCTTTGGTACGCCTGTAATTGAGTGTACGTTCTAAGCTAGCCTGGGAGGCTCTGACTGGACTGAGTTATGACCAGTGCACATCTTACTCAGATTGTTAACTCCATATTGTGTTACACAATGCACCCTCTCTTTTATCCTTTTGTTAGCTGTGATCTTAAAGCTTGAATGATTCGTTAATTCTTGCAATGTACAAGGCTCTTGTTCCAAGTGTTGAATGCTAGATGTTGCTTCCCCATGGTTTCCCCTCCCAAAGTGTTGCACACGGCTTAAACTTGTCTGTCCCTTTCTTTGACATTTATGTCCCCTGTACTTTGTCTCCTCCCCCTTTTCCACTGCATGCTCCTTTCATATTAACTTTATTTTCTGATTAAAAACCTATCTCTTGTTTCTGTGTTACCATGGAGCACATGCATGCTTTTAAATCTTCAATTATGCAGTATCTTTTAATTTGCTTTTACTGTCTATTAAACTTTTAAATGAGATGACATTGCTTTATTGAAATGATTTGTAAGTTAAATTGGTTACGAAGTAAATGTAATTATAAAAATGTATGATTTTTGGGTTATGCACCTTTTGCCATTTGTAAATTAAAATGCATTTTAGTTTTTGTTTAAGTTTTTGTTTCTTGGTTTTGATTTCAATAAGTAATCACAGTCATAATGCATGCGACTAATTAGATCATGGCTGGCCTTGGCATCCAAACTCACTTGAGTTTTCTGTGTGTAGGTTAATAACGCAACAGCACGTGTAATGACTAATAAAAAGACTGTCAACCCCTACACCAATGGTAAGTAGAAACCTAACTACCACAAACATCTTCTTTGCATACCACTCCACAACATTCTTTAACCAATACATCTATCTGTTTCTTTTTTATTTTACTCTTTGAAACTTTAAACGTGTATCTATTATATCTTTATCACATGCCTTCTAATATCTCCATCAAATGTGCCACCCAACTTCATGTTTTATTTATTTATCTATGTTAACCCACTGATTTTAATAAGTGCTGCCTGGGCTGATCCTCTGGGGTTAAATTCCTAAAGAAAAGTGACCCTCCCATGCCCAGCAGCCACAAACTGCCAATAGTTCCTCAGCCAGGGCTAGGGCTTGATGAATCTCCCTCCAGTCCATGCTGGATTTTTTTTTTAACTGTATAGGTCTTTGACAGGTAACCATGGATGATGTGAGTTTGTGTGTGCCATATGCCATGTTGACTCTATCTGGCTACTATTTTATTGCTGACCGGCTACAGTGAACAGCCTCAGAGATGATTTTCACATCAAAGCTGACATAGTTCTCAAATTCAGTAATCCTATCTCCCTAGAGCAATGTTTCCCAACCTGTTGGTCATGACCCTCACCTGAGGTCACATATCAGCTATTTACATAACTATTCAGCTATGATTTGCACCATTTAATTTTTTGTAGTTCTAGCAAAGTTAGGAGAGAATAAAAGTTTTGCTTACTAAGTTTTAAATCCCTAATAATTTGCCCTTCCTAGAAGTCCAATTACAGAATTTGGTTGTGCCTTTCAGACTCCTTGTTTGTTATGGTGTTGCAATGGTTGAGCTCCATGGAAAAGTAGCTGTATGAGTGGGTAATTCTTTCTCATGTATGTATCCCTGAGTGTCATTGGGACAGGTGTGTCTATGAATTTGTACTGTAAACTCCTTTAGAACAAAGAAATATTATCAGGAATGTCTCGCAGAACCTGTTAAAAAATGACTGACCTACAACTCAATGGTCAGGTGCTTGCCTAGTATGCAAAATGCTCTGGGTTCAATCCCTACCATCACCAGAAAAAAAGGTGCTTCCCATTTATATGAAGTTATTGAGTATGTTCTCACAGTATGATCCATTATTGCTTCTCAAAATAAGCATTTATTAAGGCATAAGAAGGGAGAATTCTGTCTTTATTTTAATTGGAAAGATGATTCATCAGGTAATAGCTCTGAATTTCTATGTCAGCACTCATATGAAAGCCAGATGTGGCTATACACCTGTCTATATTGACAACTTTATATAGGGGAGTGGAGGCAGGAGGATTACTACAACTGGCTGCAATAAGCTTAACTATAGGTTCAATGAGAGACCCTGTCCTGGAAAGAAAAGAGCCACAGTACAATTAACCAGGACACTCAAAGTCCCCTCCGACCTCTTAACATGAATATATGTATATAGTAAGAGTTTCTGGCCTGGTCTAGCCTGAGATCCAGACCAACAGTCCCAAATAAGCACAGAAAGTCATATTAACTTTATGCTATTTGGCCTATGGCTTAGGAATATTACTTGCTAACTCTTACTCTTAAACTACCCCAAGATTAGCCATGTGGCTGAGTACCTTTTCTCAGAGCATCATTTTTGTCTTCTTTTCTCTGTATCTGCCTGGTATCTCTTGCTCTGTTTTTCCTCCTCCTAGAATTTTTTTAGTCTGGTACCTCTGCACCTACTTCCTGTCTGCCTTCTGGCCAATCAGCATTTTATTAAACCAGTAGGAGGGACAAATATTTACAATGTAAAAGTACATAACCCTACAGCATATGTATACTCACACAACTCATTTACATATACACATATTAAATAATAACAAAAAAATAAAAATGGTCTAGGAAGTTACAATATGAGAACTTAATAGAATATTATATCTATAATATAAGATGAGCCATGTAACAGTAAACATGAGATTATAATGAGGGGGGAAATGCAGATAATGAAACCCAAGTCCACACTCTGATTTCAGCTGACTGCAGTAACTCTGTCAAATTGGTATTGCTGTGTTGAATATCAAGACCAAAAGGCAGTTTTTAAATCTCATCTAATTTCAATACATGCAACAGGAAAATGAATGGAATGCATATTTTTAAAGTTTTAGTTATATGTGAAACATAGACTTATTTTTAAAAACAGAAAACATCTGAGGAGGACAAAATGTTTTAGATAGCACTCTTGCCAGCCTGCCTTCCCCCCCCTCCTCAGAAGCTGCTGTTATAGGGGGTTGCCTATAATTCATTTTGCATTTTCAGACATATAGTAGATCTGTGTGTATAGTATTCAGACTGTGATATACATATCCCTGCCATAAATAGCATCATGCCATGTATTGCTTTTAGTCAGTTTCTAAGAATCAATTTGGACATCTTTAGCTGTTGATCCATAGAGATGGGACTAATTCTCTCCCATGGCTGTATAGAATTCCACAGGTTGGTTCAGTCTTCAGTGTTCACTGACATTTCATTAATTTTCTTTCTATTTTTGTACTATTGCAAATACATTTGCATTTATAGTTTTTCTTTAATTTTTCTGCTAGGGGCAATCCAATTGGCTATGTCAGAGTGTTCTTACCTTGAAAAGCAATGCTCTTAAGCATGTGCATACTCTCAATGTGACATAGAAAGGACAAAAGAATAATTTACTCTGCTGTCCAGTTTTCCCAGCCTCAGCAACTGGGGACATGCCCTTGAACTGAATACACAGTTTTTCTGAGCACCCAACATCTACAAATTACATGTGTATGAAGATTTTTTTATTTGGGTAAAATTTGTAGCTCTGCAACTGGCAGGTATTCACACCAATATCCACACAAATGCTGTACATTCGAAAATTCCTGGCACAGCTATTGTATGTGTTTGTGTGTGTGCTGCACAGTTGTAGGTGCACTTGCATGCTCCATGAAGGTGTGAAAGTGTCCTGTGAAAGGAAAACAAATGAATGTAAAAGGAGACTGGGAAGATGACTCAATGGGTACAGTGCTTACGAATGAAGCTTGGGTTCTGATTCCCAGCACCTACAGAAAGGTCAAATGCATATAGATATTTTACTGCAGTGTCCACATTTGAGAGACAAGGACATGAGGGATTCTTGGAGCAAGCTGCAGTGCTAGACTAGGCGAATCACAAAGTAGTGAAAGACCTTCCTTATTAAAGAAAACAGAAAAGGGTATAGGAAAACCCAAGCACAGTGACATTACCCTCCAGCCTCCATATGAATCTGTACACACATGTGTCCACATACATGTAAACACACATGCTTATCCACTTGCACACTATACATGCATACACACACATATATATATAAATGCAAAACAAAAAACTCAAATGTAATTTCATAAGCCATGTAATGTGTGTGTGTATGTATGTGTGGGTGTATGCATTTATTTTAAAGGAAGAATTATTGATCAATTCCACATCCAAGGACAAAAAAACAACATGTATAGGAATTTGAAGCATAATTCAAATCCCATTCAAGACAGCTGGTATTTCTGTAACACTATGTGTTATGAATTATATGGGACATTTCAAAGACAAGGTATCAAAATGGAGGCCTAAAAAGAGAACATCCTCACCAATTTTGAAGAAGTGAATGGAGCCTTTTCCTTTGTGTATGAAGTATTGACACTTTAACTAGAATTTTCTACAAATTTTAATTGAATCCATTGGGAAAATAAAGACCCTTAAAATCTGGTAGAGGGTGTGGTTTTGAAAGAGACTGTATTAGGAAAGTTCTGCATCATTGGGGCAAATTTCTTGGCATAGAAGAGAAAGGTTCACTTTAGCCCATACTTTCAAAGGGTCCCTGTAATAGTATGTGGTCATGTGACCCACTAGACAAAGCATCACAAAGGTCAGACATGGGGAAGAGACCACTTACTTTATGGCAAACAGGAAGCTGAGAATTGGACTGGATCCAAGGACTGAGAATAACTCCCAGGCATGCTCCCTGAGGCCAACTTCTAAAAGAGTCTGATCGTTCATATTTTATCTCCTCCCTCAAATGCTATCATGTTATGGGTTTATCAGGAGGTTAACATGCTGACTATGTCTAATCCACGCACTTCCCAAGTGTCATCAGCTGATTACAATACCCTGTACTTACTATTCAAACCATCACATATTTTTTCAATACCCATAAAGCCGTGTTGGAGTAACAAATTAATCATTTTGAGGTTTTCTTCTTAGTTGCATGACTTATAAACAATAGAAATAATACATATTTTCAAAATTATAGGTTATCCCACTTTGAAGTCCATGTATTTTAGTAAAATTTTAGTTGCCAATGTTATGTTCCTGAGTTCCTTCAATCATATATCCAGCTGAGATTTCAACAACTTCAAGGGCTTGAGTGACACCTAAGACTGGTCCTAGTGCAGGGAGAAACATATATATCAGGTTGTGAAGAAGGATCTGCTTCAGATGATTGTGGCTAATAACAATGTGGAGAATATAAGAGGTATTTCTGTCACTTTCTAATATAAATATGATAAAATACAATAGAAAGAGATAAGGAAATTTTGCAAATTCCACCTGTTAGAAAGCTCTCTAAAGATGCAATTAGAATTCTCTGTTTCTCCCAAAAGCATGTTTGATGATAGAGAGGGGAGGGTGGTATAGGGAGTTATGCCCTGACTGAGGGGTCCTCTAAACAACAGCCATGGAGTCTGAATTCCTATTCCGAAGTGAAGAGCCTTTACACAAGCTCAAGCTTGGACTCCTCATTTGTCTGACAGAGCAGTTAGAGCAGAAAGTGCCCAGCCTGGGAGAGGTGGGATTTTTAATAATAGTGGAGGTCAGGGATGGGAAGACTTTCAGGATTCAGGACCCTGATTGGCTGACATTTGTCTAGAGGTATCTTTGGTAAAAAGGGAAATAGATGTGTGCTGGGCTAAAGGACACCTAGTGATATTCGTAATGGTTTGAATATTAGATATTTTCTCTGAATTGTTAGTCATTTTCTCTTGAGAGGCTGATTGGCCCATTTCTAGGTGGTTTATGGCTTTCCCACTGCTACTATTAAACAGAATTTTAGGCCTACCTTTTATCTGGGCTGTCATGGTGGCAGTGTGGCCAATCTGCCCTGGGCCCCAGATGTAATAGGTGCACATCCTGTGCTCTTACAAGTTCCCGGGTGCTATAGTCGTGTCCTGCCCACAAACGTTCGTACTCATTGGATAGCAAAGATTGAATCTATGTTTCAAAATTGAGAACTAGATTTAGAGGGATTCCTGAATGTTGGCAGAGCATGGCTGTTACATAGAATTCTGTTTCCTTAGATATTTTTACAAGGCTGGAATTGAGCAAAAAGTACCCAAGACCATAGAGATAAGCAGTCTTGGCTTCCCGTGTGGACTCTTTTAGTGACTGCTGCCATGCATCCCAGCTACTCAAACCTCTCCTAGCATGGTTCTGTACAGTGGCATCTCGGATCTTCAGAGGAAGTAAAGTACCACCAGCCTGGGAAGTGGAGATAGTGCTCTTGCTTGACTGCTGCTTGTGGGTCATGGGATTTGATTACAGAAAGGCTTCTGTGCCACATTATAGGAGCAAATGTTTAGATGCTAAATAGAGCTAGGTAAGGGAAACAAAACAAAACCTGATCTGAGAAACTCAGTCTTGGTTTTTCATTGTTTGAGATAGTTGATTGCTTGTACTTTTTTTTTTTTTTAATTGTTTATCATTTGACATTCTCATTCATGTATTTGATCCATTCTGGTCACAATCCTCCCTACTCCCTCTCTTAGCCTTGCCCCACCTCACCCTCCTACCAAAGCTCCCTTTTTCCTACTTCCTTCCTGTTTTGTTTTCCCTTTGGTTTTGCTTTGGGCCACACAGTGCTTTAGCAAGGACACTTGTTTGGGTATGAGTGTGCAGCTGATCACTAAAGCCAGAGTATCTCAACAGTGATGCCATCGATGAAGACAATGATTTAGTCAGGCTGCCATAAGTTGCCCGTGTAGGTGGACCCCATGGGTCCCTTCCTGGGGTTGGCCAAACTGCTCTTGTACACACCATTTGCTATTATAAGTTCTTGGATGTTATAGCCATGTCTTGCCTACAAACCAGCATTTCCAGCCTCTGTCTTCTTGCTTCGTTTTGTTTATAATCTACCTCTAGCACTGAACTCTATCTTCAGTTTGAATATTACTTTTCAAGGTCTTACTAAGTTGCCCAGCTTGGCCTTGAACTCATTCTGTAATCATCATAGGTTTTGAACTTGAATTCTTCCTGCCTCAGGCTCCCAAACATCTAGAATGACAGGGCTGAAGGAAAGTCAGTCTGAAATATTTATCTTGTTTGTTTGCTGAGTAAAATAAGAGGTTTTCTGAGCAGACAAAACAATTTGGTTTAACAACAGAGGGTGATAGCTGGGAGCTTTATTGTTGGCTGACTGTTACTGTCTGGGCAGTCACACATTATCGCCTCTGGTCACCTCTAATAAAGCTATCTGAGGAGATTCCTAACATAAAGTTACCATTTCTTCCAACGTTTCAAGAGAACCAGAAATCTACACTTTAGGTGAAATCTTTACATTGCCTCTGAAAACATGTTTCTGACAAATGGATAAAGAATACTGAGTGACCTAAAATAAAGAGACATACAGCCCATGCTCAGTGTATGCCTAACTGCTTCTTCCTTTGGATGGTGCCTCCCACTCTGTTTAATCTTTGGGGTCTCTCTTTAGAATGTGTGCAGGTGATTTTCTGAAGTTTTCTTACATTCACTATACCAAGGCTTGTGCACCAGGGATCTTGTGCACTTTTTTTTTTTTTCTGAAGCAGGCTAGCACATAACCCTGGACAAGCTACATTTCAGGGAAGTGGGGAGTCTGATCTGATGTAACTCCCTGAAGACCCATCTCAGAGGGGTAAAGTTCCATGTGCCTGCCTGGGCTTTGCTCCATTGCCTTGTTGGATGGGGCCCTGGGAGGCTGGGAGTGGCAGGCTTTATCTCCTATTCTTTCTTTTGTAAGCCTCATTGTACAGCTTAATGTCCCTGATGAAAGTCTCAGTTTGTGAAGCCTGGGGACATACATAAACTGTCTCAGAAATTAAAATTGGGATCATTTTGTCCATCTTCCTGACAGTGCAGGCTTGTATTTCCAGTAAGGTTATCCCAGGGGTCTCTTTCAGGTACCAGAAGGAGCCAGTGAAAGGATAAGTCCATTTGCATTTGTGTGATTTGCATACGTTTACATGAGTCTGCTTGAGGTCTGTTAGTCTGAGCTGGTCTGTGCAGAGGTGACTTCCAAGGGCAATTGTCATTGCTTCCTCTGGAAGATGACAGTCCCTAAGAGGTCCTTCATTGCCTGTAGAACATTTAGCATCCGGATGGCCCAAAGAAACCACATCCTACTTAGAAGGAAAAAAGACCACACAGAAAAGCAGACAAAGCACTTTGTACCTCCTGGCTCCTTACAGTCATCCCAAGACCATGCTCATGAAATATTTAGTATTTGTCAAATACTTTTAAGTTCCTGGGACTCATGCTTGACAGTGTTGCCCAGCTTTACTCTCAGTTCTAATGAGGGAAAATGATAGAAAAAAACAAGAGAAAGAAAGACATGAAGGGAAAGGAGAGAGAGAAAAAAATAGATTCAATACAGTTAGCACCATGCAAAAAACTTAACTGGGCTATAAATCAATGAGTGTCTAAGTGCCTTTTCCTTTAAGAGAATGCAGAAGAGTGACATTGAGTAAAAAGAATGACCCAGACATTACCTAGGCACTTGAGAAAGATTTGGGAAGCATTCTCCAAGAAAGACCAGAAAATTAGCTGGCGTAGTTTTATTCAGATGAAAATGATCAATAGTCTGCATCTCAGAGAGACAGAGGCAGAGGTGCAAAGTCAATGGACCTAGGTTAGATTATGATTTTCTAGTTCAATGAGGGGGGGGGCTTGTGCTTATCCTGAGTCTGAATGGAAGGCAGAGTGCGAGTAGAGGAACAGAGCAGGTGGATGACTGATCTCATAACCTTTTGACCACTGTAAGTAGAAAGGATAAAGAGGAAAAGAAAAGAACTGCATCTTTCATTTTAAACTGTTTAAAGATAGTGATTTTCAATTGTGTGTGTGCGTGTGTATTTATGTGTATGTGTGTGTGCCTATAAGTGTGTAGTTACATAAGAGCAAGTGAATGCAGATGCTTGCAGAGGTCAGAGCCCTCTGGAGCTAAAGTTATAGGTGGTTATAAGGTGTCATATGTCAGTGCTGAAAATGAAGCTTCTTTCCTCTGCGAGAGCAGTACACTTGGCTATCCCTCCAGCCCAAAGGGTGGCTTTCCATTATCAATTATTATTGCTTTGGTATGACTTTTGTCTGGCAAGAAAAAGTATAAAGAAGGAAGGCACTGTCCCAGGCTTAATAGAGCATGTTTTAATAGATCGCATATGAGATATGAAGGTAAGGTAGCAACTATGGGACAGAATTTTGAATGACCAGATGGACAGAAGTGCCATTGGATGAAGGACAGAATCACATTTCAGGGGGAGAAGGGAGACTTACAGGTGGCAGCTAGTGAAAGTACAAGATTCAGAATTACAGTCAGGCACCACGCTGAGACGGGAAGACAGTGGTGGAAATATTCTCTGTATGCTGAAAATAAAGTAACTGATTTGGCCTATGAAGAGCACCGTAAAAGTGGGTGGAGAATCAGAGGACAGACAAGTAAAAGGAGGGTGGAGTTAGCCAGTCTCCATCTGACCCCTGAAAAAGAGACTTGTAAAAAATCCAAGTGAGCCATGGGCTGGGCCACGTGGCAGGTAGATATGCCTGAGACATAGGCCAAACAATACAAAATTAATATAAGTGTCTAATTCATTTCTTTGGAAAATAAAAGCTACCTCGGGCCAGGTCCAAACCTCTGGCCCAAATGGGCCAGAGAAACCTTCTCAACAGATTGCGCCCAACATGGGACAAACACCCACATAAAGCCTAAAAAAGTTTAAAAAGCTTAAAAGACATTCTAGATCACTAAAGCAAAGCCAAAAGTGGCTTTCTAAATTGCATATCTAAATTGATTTATAGTACATAGACAGTGCAGTGTTCAGGATAAAATTTAAAAATGGCACATCCACGACACATAACTTAAACCCATAAGTTTCACAAAAGGCTTGGCAAAAGTGTAATTAATTTAAAGTTTCTGCTTATACTAAACAAAAAAAAAACAAAGTCAAAAACAATTTTTCTAATAACTCCATTTCCTAAGTCCGCTCTAGTTGCTGGCAGCAAAAAAAATACAACAAACACTTCCACCATATTAAAAAGCTGCCAAAAGTTGGGTGCCAGATATCGTGGAATTATTAGGCCATTATACTTATATATTTGGGTAATATTTATTAATTTAAAGACACTTATGGTATAAAGGGTATTTAGAGGGGAAAAGGAAGAAGCAGAGTGTACAAGAGTGTCATTGAGCAGTCTTTTTTAACCAAGTTACAGGTCTAAAAGGGGCTCAGGCTTTCTCTTCATCTAGTGCTTTTTTTTAGTTGACTATGCCCTGCCCGGCTCTGGTTCCTTGACGTCATTAGAGTTTACTTGGGTAGCTTTTGGTTTCTTGCTACATCGCTGAAAATAAAGTAACTGATTTGGCCTATATAGAGCATTGTAAAAGTGGGTAGAAAATCAGAGGACAGACAGGTAAAAAGAGGGAAGAGTTATCCAGTCTTCATCTGACACCCCCCAAAAAAGACATATAAAAAATCAAAGTGAGCCACGGGCTGGGCCACATGACAGGTAGATTACTAAAAATGAGTTAAATTTAGATAAAAGAGCTAGCTAATAATGTGCCTAAGACATAGGCCAAACAATACAAAATTAATATAAGCGTCTAATTCATTTCTTTAAAAAATAAAAGCTGCCATGGGCCAAGTCCAAACCTCTGGCCCAAATGGGCCAGAAAAACCTTCTACAACAGAAGATCTGTGCAGAAGAAAGGTCTAAAGTAGGAGGGAACGCAGCACAGTCAGTAAGGCCCTAAGTTGACTGAAGCAGGCTCTCAAGTTACACTCAGGTCTGCATATACCTTATATTCCTCAAGGCTCAAGACCAAGCATTCCCCTACCTCCAGCTTGGTCCAACTTCTTGAGGGCTATTCAGCCTCTCAAAACAGCCCCATTTACTAGGGAGCAGGTGTTCAAACACAGGAGCTCACAGAGATATGTCTCATCCAAACTATAACAGCAATTAAAAATAAGCCATTTCTATTTCTCAGATTTATTTACTAAAAGACATTTGGCATTTGGCCCTTGATCCAAGACATACAGGCACATAGGGGTACACAGGGTGGAATTCATTTAGAAAAATGCTTTCTGGGCTTACATGGAGTACTGAGTTCAATCCCTAGCACTTCATAAACTGGGTGTGATATCCTAAACCTATAATCTCAGGATTCAAAAGAAAAGGGCAGGATGATCAGAAGTTCAAAGCCATCCTAAGTTACATAAGGAGTTTAAGTCCAGCTCAAGCTACATAAGACCCTGTCTCAAAAACAATTATATCACTATAATTTTCTTAGATGTTTACTAGGAAAATTAGAACCAATCTCAAGTGTTGAGACATAGCATTCTTTCCTGATATTGCAAAAACAAACAAAAAGTAGATCCATCATGTGCTTTTTAGTTTATGGCTGTTTTGTGTGCTACTTACTAGAAAATTTTTAAGGATCCTGAGTTCATAGTTAATACATCTTTCCATCAATAACGTTTAGCAAACTGGAGACCCCTGTTAATGTCACAGGCATGTGACTTGAAAGTAAACTACAGGGGCTGGAGAGATGGCTCAGCGGTTAAGAGCACTGACTATTCTTCTATAGAGGACCAGGGTTCAATTCCCAGCACCCACATGGCAGCTCACAACTGTCTGTAGTTCCAGTTCCCAGTTCCAGGCAAACACCAATACAAATAAATGAAAATAAAATTAAAAGGTTTTTTTTTTTTTTTTTTTTAAAAAAAAAAGGAAACTACTAAGTTTTTCTTTTTTCTTTCTTTATTTTTTTTTTCTGGTTACTGAATGCATTGAAATCTATTCCATACCAGATCTTTGGGGTATCAACTGCTGTTGTTTCTGTTACAGAAAGCACAGCAGAGAATTGGAAGTTTCTATCTAGAGGTCATAATCAGAAAGACTAATTGTCACAGTGTATTCCCTCAAATAATTCTGTTTGTGCAAGCTTTAAGTATCTGTGACTTTAATGTGAGGCAAAATGTGATGGATTATCTAGCAATGTTATATGAAGTAAGACAAAAAATGAAATTATGATAGCAGATTTACTGATAAGGTTGAGCACAAATTTTGTCTTTTACCCAAGGTTCAGCTGTAGCCGGTCAGTGCTTTCCATTCCATTCACTTACGCTAGCCAAAAACCAGAAACATAGGCTCCAGAGTTCACAAGCAGCTTTGTGCATGTTCAACTTTCATAGCATTGAAATTGTCAAATGCAAGCAAGTGCCCCATCTCGGTCTGTTTTCATTGTGGTTACCTTGAAGAGATGGACATACCTGACTCAAATGTGATGTAATCCTTCTGTGCTTATTTTAAGGCTGGAAATTAAATCCAGTTGTGGGCGCCGTCTACAGCCCCGACTTCTATGCAGGTAAGGAACTTTGCTTTGCACGCCAAAGTCTTGCTTGGTCATTTCTAAATGTGCTTTGCCTGCCCCTAAATCATGGGTTTTATAGCTCAACCCAAATGAGGAATCCTGTTCTAACAAGTTCTCAGTGATTTCTTGGGGCAAAACCAAGAGGGTTTCCAACTCTCAGTGACTGAGGGAAGATCACCCTTGTGAGGTAAGCATGATGCTCTGCCACTTGTGACATTTCACATGGGTTTGCCCTAGGAAAGCGTTGGGGCTTTGCTCAGAAGCACACTGGACAGATGGAATGGTGGCTCATTGCCATTTTAATTCAGTGCCCCTGCCACATACCTGTTAGGTGTGCATCTCCATCAGAGATACTTTCCTCTTTCCTCATAAAGCAGAGAGCTGAATCAACCATTTCAGCAAAGTGCAAACTGGGATAGAGTTTATGTGAATAATTAGGAGGAGAAAAATAACTGAGGTCTTTCTTTCTCTCTGGATCAATTTGACTTAGCAAGTTCACGTCTCTCTACTTTGCTCGAGGTATATGTCTCTCCCCTCCCCTCTTTCCTGCCTGAGTGCCAACTACCCCTTTGTAACACACCTCAGAGAACAAATGTGGGGAAGGAGCCAGAAGCTTCCACAGCTAAGAGTCCTTACTTTGATACAGCAGGCTAGCCTGTCACTGTTCTTGAGGTCATGTCACCAAGGCTATCTTGAAAACCTGATTCCCTAGTAGCAGACTTTGCTTATGGGAGTGAGGAAACAGCCTTCCTATGGCATGCCTCTTGAACATTGTACAATGGGGAAATAGTTGATCTAAACCACTTAGTGGTAGAGGAAAATCTTGATTCATTTCTTCCTGTTATCCAACTTCTGTCATCTTTCTGAGACTAAGCATTACTCCCAGAGGATGTAAAGGGACAGAGTTTAACCACTATCATGCATAAAGCAAACTACAAATCCGTGGACAAACCGTGAGAAGGGGCATTCAAGAGCTGAGATTCGTAATTTAGCTCTACATTGTCTGTGATCTTCTTCTTGTGTGTGTTTAGATTAAATCTAGGGAGAACATCCCTCGTGCAGCAGCTGTATTCACTCTTGCAAGGGAGGGTCCACTTGGCTGTAAGGTTTCTCAACAATTCTACTGTGTACCCTACCTCCTGGGATGGTACACAAAAGAGTAAGGAACATGGAAGATGAGCCAGACAGCCCAAATTCAAACACTTCTTCCTCGATTTGCCAGATGTGTGACTCTGGACAAGTTATTAAGTCTCTCTGTGCCTCAGTTTCCTCATCTCTCAGTTGGGGGTTATGGTAGGTATTTATTAGAATATAAGGAAGGACTGTATGAAGCTCTGTCTACATATTCAGCATTATATAAATATTTGTTAAATAAAAATGAACAAGTTAATATTCAACCTTTGTGTCATAGTGGGAGGGAGCATGTTAAAGGCTGATGGCACTGACCCCTGAACATGCTGTTAGACTCAAATTATTTTCATTACTTGTAAGAGGACTTGCCTTATGAATTCTCAGCACATTGGGTTGTTAACTTCTGGGCTTAGGAGCATGGCTATCTGTTCAGGAGCAAAGTGCACATTGGATAGTATTAGTATTCTGGGGTACATCTCTTCCAAAACTGAAAATGTACAAAACCTCCCCAAACATCAAAGATCTGGCTTCTGCATACCTGTAGAGACAGCCACAAATCTGTAACAGCTGACCCAAGGCAGTGGCAGGCTCTCTAGACCTGTGAATGTTAGTGATATGTGCGCATGTTCAGGTTTTTTCTCCAGAGAATTGGAGTCAAGAGCAAAAAGCAGAAAGTATTCCCTTGGGGAGTTTGTCACAGGTGTGACTGTGATCTGAAAGCACTGTATTATTTTCCCTTTCTAATGGTCATCCTTGCCTCCACTGAGCAGGATATGTCACCTGTCTCCTTTATTTGGGATTCTACCCCACAGTGAATGCCTGCTTGTGTTGAAGAAGATGAAGAACAGGGTTAGACTGCTGTACATATACAAGGATAAAGGAATCTGCATTCCCTCAATAGCATCAGAACATTAGTTGAAACTAGATCTGGCAGAGAGGTCTCTGGGTACAGAAGAAGAGCAAGTTCAAAAGGCTAAGGTGTACCCAGTATTTTCTGTGGTCTGATACTATTCTAACAACATTCTACAAAATTGTACTAAATCCCCATGATAGTTTTGCAAGCTAAAATGCAAATGTATACAAAGGGTATATACATCTCCTTTAGGATTTCATGAAAAGAAAAAAAAAAAAAAAACAGTCTGAGGCCAGAATGGGTTGCAAATTAAAGCCCTGTTTAAAAAGAGAGAGAGAGAGAGAGAGAGAGAGAGAGAGAGAGAGAGAGAGAGAGAGAGAGAGAGAACAAAAGCAAAGAAAAAGGAGGTTGAGGCATTAGCTCAGATATGTGTGAAGTCTGGGTATGATGAGCCCCCTGCCTTTCAGTTGCACACCCATGACTACGAAGTTACATAGCATCTAAACGTCCTTAGCTATAAAACTAATCTGATTTTCTCCTGTAATTTGGAGGGTGCCTCATATCAGAGATAAAGACTTTGCCATTGGCTTGCTTTAGGTATTTCATAGGTCATCTACCTCTATGCCTGTCCAAGGTAGAAAGACAGACTCATTAATTATTTCTGAGTCTAAGATGTGTTCATGGCAGATTTCATGACACTCCCATAGCATAATTATTGATTTTCCTCAAGCTTATGCAGAATGAACTATCCAGCTTTCAATTGTCTCTCAAAATGGGGCATGGAAAGTTCACAGATTTTGTAAATTAAAATCAATATTTTCAATCTCTCCTAAAGGTAATTTTCCTAATTTAGTAGACTTTCCCCTAACATTTATTTTCTCTTTTAATTATAAAATGGCAAGTTATTGATTTTTCTATAGAACCTTCTGGTGCCCCCCAGTGCATTTTTATTGCTTATGTCAGATGGGGGTGGGGAAAGAGGGCTCACTTCTTAATGAAGACCTTTAATTACTAGCTGAACAATATTAATTTGCTTTAATAGATTATGACATTTGCACACACACACACATACACACACACACAACCTGGGAAGCACTTAGAAAGCCCATTTTAAAAGAATTTCATTTTGAAGGTTGTATTTCCTTTTTTCTGGCTTCACCTCTAGTCATACTTACTATGAACTCTTTTAAATTTTTATTGACTATAAGTAGGGTGAAGCAAATGTACATAAATCTGCATATTCTAGGAACAGATATAAATCTTTTCCAAAGACAGGTGGGTGTTTTCATATAAAGCTAAGCAGCATTGATTATTTCCCCAAGTCTAATTATCTTCAGACCCCGTGAGGTTTATTCTCAAGACAAATGATTGATAAGTCAATTAAGGCACAGATGAGTCTTAAAGATTTTGACCAATATGTATGGCCACACCGTCTTAATGCTTAAATAAAATTTGGGGTGCTAATAGAAATGGGATGTCTGTGCGTATCTGCTTCCATAGGTACACCTCAAGTTACTGGGTGAAATTAGAAAGAGCTTGTCTAAGCCTTGGAATAGAGAAGGACTCTTACCATACCCCTGTCTATAAAGAAACCTATTTTCCTTTGCTAATAAAACATTTTGAGATCTGTGGAGACAGATCAGCTGGTAAATTGCTTGCCAAGCATGCATGAGGACCTGAGTTCAGTTTCCAGAACTCTTTAAAAAGTGAAGCATTCTGGCACATGCCTATCATTTCAGCCTGGGGAAAGAAGACAAGATGGGTCCCTGGGACCTTATAGCCAATCAGTCTAGTCAGCTTTTCAAGTTCCCTGTCTCAGTCTCAAAAAACAAGGTAG
Source organism: Sigmodon hispidus (assembly GCA_004025045.1). NCBI lineage: Eukaryota > Metazoa > Chordata > Mammalia > Rodentia > Cricetidae > Sigmodon > Sigmodon hispidus. The sequence goes on along the minus strand of PVIH01002736.1, from coordinate 23,609 downwards.
ATCATTCCCAAAGAACAGCACATATCCTATTACCTCTGTATGTACACACAAAATACACATTCATGTGTACACAAATATGCACCCACATCTACAGACATATAGAAAATCACCACCACTTGAAAATGTAGTGTTTTCCTTTTTTTAGAGATGGTATCTACCCAGTAAAATGGTTGATTCAATATACCTTTAATGTTCATAATAAGTGAAGCAAAATAAATAAGAAACAGAAGGTGATTCAAAGTTGTCATAGTAGTGCTGACAAATGGCACTGTTCCAATCCTCGATTGCCAGTATGATCCACCAGGCAGAGCTTCTCCACACCGTATATCACATCAGCCAGCTCATTTCCGTGATTAAATATTCCATCAGTGGGGCTAGAAGGTGGCAAAGCTTAACAAGATTCAGAAGACGTAGCATTTGAACACACATAACTCACTCCCATAGTTCAGAGACACCCAGCCTGCTAAAGGGAGATTGCAATTTAGTTACATTACTCCAGACACGATCGATAGAAAAAGGAAAGGAATTTCTAGTGAATTTCAGATCAAAGGTAGGGTTATGTCTCAAAAATAAGGAAGGTTACCATTAGAAAGAAAGGGAAAAAGGTGAAATAGTATGGTAAATAGAACACTAAGATGACTGGGATCAGGGTAGGGGGGTGAGGGTGATGCTATTGCCAGTTATTCCCATTAACAATATTTGAGAAAGGAAGGTGACTCTTTTTTAATACATCTAAATATATATGTATATATATATTTGTTTGTTTTGAGAAGGGGTAATAAAATAAATAATAAAAAGAAAGGGTGTGCTGGACTACAAAGTCCCATTTGAAAGATGATCACTTTCTAAGGTACACTGATACCAAGGTCATGGGTAGGATCAGATACAATAATGAGGGCAGGAGAACCTCATGGGCTCTAAAGTAAGGTATAACCTTAAGGGATTAGTGTGATCATTGAAGCCACCTCCATTGGCTATGTCCATAGCAGGGAGCCTGGCCCTCGACCACATCACATGATAACAGGTGATGGGATAGCGGATTGAGATCTCCAAGTGAAGTTTCAAACAGAGAGTTGGGATATAGCATTCTGTGATTGCTCATCTCAAAAGGGCAGATGTCTTTGACCTTGGATTATCTGTACAAATGTGTGGGTTTCTGTGAGCGTTTGGCCACTCTGAACTTGATTTATCTCAGAACTGGCTTAGAGGAAGGTAGCATGGACCCCTTCCCTTCCCCACTTGCCCTTCATTGAGTCCAGTACATTTAAAATGCGGACTATTTTATTACACACTTTTGAAAAAGTCTCTTTCTAGCTTTTCTCTTGAGCATGTTAGCATCTGAAAAATACAAGATTATTCAAAAGCCTTGGTATGATGGTTAATATTGATTGTCTGCCTGACAAGAGAATCACCTAGAAGACAAGCAGTGTCAGTGCATGCCTGCGAGGGTGTCTAGATTAGGGTGACTGGGGTGGAAAGCATATTGGTGGCACCATTCCATGTGGGTGAGGTCTCAAATGGATAAATAAAAGGGAGAACACAAACATGAGTATTCAGTGTTTTTTGCTTGCTCACTATGGACACATGTGACCAGCTCCTGTCATCACGCCTTCCCCACCTTGATAGACTCTACTCTTGAACTGTGAAACAAATCAACCCTTCCCTTAAGTTCTGTGGGTAAATTGTTTTAATCAAAGCACCAGGAAAGGAAACTGGCAGAGAGTAGCTGTGGTCCCAGGCACATTTTATTTGAAGACTGAGCTCACGGTACATGTGTAATATAAATCATGCAATTCAGCAAACATAGCACCTTGGAATACAGTGGTGTATGCTTGCAGGTCCCCACTGCCACTCAAAGCCCTCCAAGCAATAAATATTCCAACATCCCTTGTGGCATGAGTGTCTTGACATCCCTACCCAGAGGAACAAGCTCGACTTAGATGCTGAGTTTTGTCCTTAAAAAGAACGTTATCGCCAACAGTGACCTTTGGCTCTGGGCTGCTGTGTATAATTCACACATCTGCTAAATTCAAATGCAGTGCACTTCAGTGAGCCGGAACAGGGGCATCCAGATTTCAGTCCCCAAGCAGAGGATTTGCAGCCTGAAAATGTTCCACTTCAGAGACCTTATCTTGTACATCTGTTTACCTTTGCCCCCTCATTGGGATGAGAATCACTTTGCTTCATGCCCTCTCCTCCCCCCATCTGTCTTATCAGATTTCACTCCATCCTGGCCCACATTTGGCCTTAATTTTTATCTCCAACCTTCCCTGGCTGACAGAGAGAACACAGCTCGTCTTTGATGGAGCCTGTGGGGCATTTTGATCTTCAGCTAGGATCATGACTTGCTGAGATGGTTAAAATAAATGCATTTCTTAAATAAACTGACTCCTTTTCAGTTGCATGGGAAGTCTATCAAGACATGTTCCTCTGAAGGCAAAGGGAAATAGGGCCTTTCTGGTATCAGAAGAGCTTCTGGTAGGCCACACAGAGAGGATGGATTTGTTAGTGTTGCACTGTTGTAGCTAGGCTGGGCATGAACACACAGACCTCCACTGATGCATCTTAACTATGCTAGACTCATCATGGAATGACCAAAGAATGAGACCACTACATATTTTTAAAATGCCACCATTTCGTGGGCATTAGCCATGACCTGCTGTGCTTTCTTCATCTGTAGCTGAACCTAACCTGGCTTGAGGAGCTTTAGATTTTATTTTTTATGTTTCATGTATTTTAGAGAAAAGAGAAGTTTTATTACTGTGCGGGTTTTTTTTGTTTTGTTTTGTTTTAGCTATCCTGAATGTTTTGCTTTTTTATATAAAGTTTGATATTGATTTTCAAAAAGCAATGAAAAAAGAAAAAAAAACCACCATTTGCTTCCATTAACTCATTCATCTTGCTCATAGCATACAATGTATACAATATGACTTGTGTGAGCCTGTGTGTGAGTGTGTAATTGCCACTCACATTTGAAATCAGAGTCTCTCTTTGGTTGATTGTGGCTGCCTGTGTGAGGCTAGCTGGTCTGTGGGCTTCCAGGGGTCTGTCTCTACCTCTTCTCTCTTAGTTAAAACACGGGGGCTACATACATAAGCTACCATGACTAGGTTTTATGTGGACTCTGGGGATTCACAACCATGTCTCCCTGCTGTGCCTGGCCCTTTGTGCCATCTTCCCATCCTAATGAATGCTTCAGTAGGAAGTTATAGGAAAAGGAAAGGCCAGACATGAAGCCAAGGTAACAGAGTCCAACTATGCCTTCCTTCAGATACATAAGGATTCTGAAGGATGCCAAACTGTAACTCAGTGTACAAAAACATACTGTAGCATCATGCACCCATGTGCATATGTATACACACACACACACACCAGCAATATTTTCCACATGCATACAAGTACATATGCACATAGATACCAACAACACTGAGCTTGCACAAGTGTGCATATGTGCACACATACATAAGACTGCTAGCAAAAATTATTGTACTTGCACTAAGAACCAAAAGGTGATATGAATTGCATCTTTAAGGATAAATAGGAGTTCATCTGACAAAAAAGTAGAAAAAGTTCATTGCAGAGGTAGGCAGGTTGATAGAGTCCCAGGGCATTCCTCACCCTTTAACTTTAGACTCTATTAAGAAATTCTAAAGGACAGAAGACGACACAGGAAGTCAGTCTTTATCTGTTACCACAGGTGGGAATTTCTGGGCAAAGCTAAGTCCTTTCCAAAGGCTGAAGAGTATTGATCTGCTGAGATCAGAGGATACTTTCGACAAAAATGTTGCTGGAAATACCACACTGAGGAATATGCATTCCTGAGTGTGTCCGCTGAGAGGTAGGCTGTCATTGAAAGCACAGCTAATAAGCAAACACATGGAAATATCTGCTGGTCCTTTACACCTACATCTATACTCGAGCTATTTAATGAGGAAGGCTGGGGTGGGTATATGACATATAGGGCATGGGGAGAGATCATTGAGGGAAACTGCAAATAGCTGAGGTGGATGAAATAAAAGGAAATGGAAGTCTACTAGTGAATACATCATTAGGAAAATATATGATGTAAGATATTCATTGTATGCCAATTTTAAACATTAAAAATTTAAAAACAAGATCAATTATTTAAAATGTATTATATATACCTATGAAATTAAAAGACAAAATACTAAAAGTTTTACTTTTTAAAAACTCAAGTACCCAGATATAATTTTTAAAAGACTGTTCCTATGCTAAGGGAAGGGTGCGGCAGTTTGTGAGCACAATGGACCTAAGTCTGACCCCCCCAAACCCATGCTAAAAAAGACCCGAGTTAAGTCCATAGAACTGAGTTGATGTATTGTATATTTAATAAAATCAGCCTGGAATATCAGAGAACAGAATCACCTACAGTCAAGCCATGAAGGGCAGAGAGTGATGACTCACACCTTTAATTCCAGCACTCAGGAGACAGAGATTCTCTGGATTTCTGTGAGCTCAATGCCTAACAACAAAGCAGTAGTAGCTCATACCTTTAATCCTAACTAGTATTAAGACACAGAGTTGAACCAGGAAGTAAAATAGCTGGGCAGGGAAGGTATATAAGGCTGGAGAGGGCAGAGATTCATTCATTCTGTAGAAGCGACCAGTCAGGCTGAGGACCCTTGAGGATAGCAGTTTGGCCCGAGAAATTGGCTGGGTGAGAACTGATTGTGGACTGCTTCTTCTTTCTGATATTCCAGCTTTTCCCCAATATCTGGCTCTGAGTATTCATTCTATACTAACTATAGTTCATGCAACAACCACTTTTATAAAAATGGCAGTATCAGTGTGCATTTATAATCCCACCACTGAGGAGACAAATCAATTCCTGGGCTCACTTGCCAGCCAGTCCAGGCCAGAGAGAAGACCTGTCTTCAAAAGAAAATTAGGAACGACACTCAAGGCTGTGTTTCTGTGCAGTCTAGGAACCTCATCCCACCAACCTCTACTCATCAGTTCTCTAAACAGACCACTTGATTTAAACTAGACCCAGAAAGAAAGTGATCATAGAACCAATTTCCTCCCCTTTAACCCTCTTTCCAGGGAAGAGAACTACCAGACACCTCACACAGGAAGCAGTGAATGTCTTTAGAGCTATTTATGTCATATTACCCTTTGTTTATAAATTATTTAATGCTGGACATTAGTATTTTTGCTTTCCACATTGAGTATTTTTTCCAAAAAGATATAGCTACTCCTATTTGTCCAACCGATTAAATTGTTGGATAAGTAGACTCAAATTGGCCAAATATTTTTATCATATCCTTTATGTTAATTAAATGTTTTACAAATTTAAAACAAACTAGTCCATTGCCTTTAATTTTAAAAATATCTTTTCTGAATTCTGTGTATGTGGAGAGGGTATATACAACTAGGAGCAATGGTACTCGGAGGCCAGGGGCTTCAGATCCCCTAGAGTTGAAGTCCCAGTCAGTTGTGAGCTGCCTAGTGGCAGCTGGGTGCTGAGAACCAGGCTCAGGTCCTTTGCAAGCACAGATGTGCTCTTAGGCACTGAACATATGTCCAAGTCCTCACCCTTGACTGTCTTCTGAATGTGTCATGGTGATGAGAAAGCTGCTCTCACACGGCACAGTCCTGCGTAGCTAGGAGTTAATGTGTTTCTAGAACTTCCTTAGAATTGTTGCAACCCATTACAGGCAAAATATTGGTTTATGAAAAATTAATAAGGCTAGGGGAAAACAGAATTCAGTATCTACATTAGCTATTTACACCAAAAGAAAACAGCCAGAATTAATTATGCCACATGCAACATCCTAATGGGGTTTTCATTAACTGTATACCATTATGGAAACCAAGCAAGGATTATTCAGAGAATAATGCCAATGGCTGTTATTATTTCAGAGATTAAATTAGTTAATGGATTACATATTCAAATCTGATGCAAAGGTTAATAGTTGTACAGTAATCATTATATTAAGCCCTTTATCATTCTGAGACATAAACACCCCAATATTACTGATGCTTTCCCCTGGGGGGGGAAATCATTTATTTGTGCCTTTCTGATGATTCTTTGATGTGCATGTGATATGAAGACAATTGGAACCCTGGATGTTATTAATAGTTCTCTGTCATTTTTGAGAGTTTTATTACCTGAGATATTATATTTGCTTTTATTCTATAGTGCATACTTAATTGTTTTCTCTCTCTCTCTAATGTGTATTCGTGTGTGTGTGTGTGTGTGTGTGTGTATATATATGTGTGTGTGTATTTCTGTGAAGCATATTTAAGTAACTGTATCCAGTTACTTTCTAGAGATTCAGAAGTGAAATTTATTTTCTCTTAAGGAGGCAATTCAAGATGTTGGGCTCCTCCTGTCCATTAAAATACAGAGCATTCTAAAATAGAGTTATTGGATAGCATGTAGAATTTAAAGAGGAGACACTGAGGAGCCTCCCAGGCAGCTTTTGAGTCTCTTCACTGTTTTAAGGGCCATCCATATTGCCAAGGATATGATGGGGGAGGGCATGTGGGCAAAAAGAGTGTAGAACCTCAAATCATGGCTCAGACCTGCTGGACAACAGCCTGCATGGAAAACACCAGCATAGCTGGGTGAGAAATGCATGGCTCTGGATCCCCCTTACTGTGTGTGGACCCTTGTATCCCTGAAGTTTAGACATTAGGAAATAAAAGGAATTTCTATTGCTTCTGCTGCAGCTCGTGCTAGCCTTCCATTTGGATGCTGTGGACTCACTTCCACTCCATCAGTTCACCCACTGGCTCACAGGTTTGAATAGTGAGTCAAAATGGAAGACAATTTCTTTAAAATAATGTCATCAGAGAATGGAGAGATAGTTCAGTCAATAATGTCTTTGGTGTGTAAGCAAGAGGACCTGAGTTCAATTCCCAGAACGACATAAAAAGAAAAGCCAGACATGGTAGCACTGTCTCATATTCAAATGCTGGAGAAGTAGAGATAGATAGATCAATGTCTTACAATGGACCTAGCCTAATCGGGAGCCCCAAGCCTCCCTCCCTCTCCCTCCCTCTCCCTCCCTCCCTCCCTCCCTCCTCCTTCCCCTTGTCCTCTCCTACCTCCCCTTCCTCTCTCTTTCCTCCCCCCTCTTTCTCTCCTTTCCCCTCCTCCCTCTCTCTTCCTTCCCTCCCTCCCCCTCTCTCTCCTTCTCCATCCCTTCCCTTCCTTCCTTCCTGTTTCTCCCTCCCTCTCTCCCTCCTTCCCTTTCTCTCTCTTTCTCCCTTTCCTCGTCTCTTTCACACACACACACACATACAAACACACACACAACCTCCACCAGCACCACCAGCACCAAAACCACGTCTGTAGATTATTTTTATTGATTTTTTAAGAAAATTAAATAAATAAATTTTGGTCAGTATTGATAAAAAATAATGTCTTCTGAAATATTTAGTGTCAGCTTTTGGAGTAGAGGCTAGGGTATATCTAAACAAGGTTTCTCTAAATGTGACCTCAAACAGTGGGCAGATATTACAAAATTGGCCACTTCACTGGTCAACAATGGTATTCTGTTCATTTCTTTTCAGTTGCATAAAACTGAGTCATAGCATGCATAGCATAATAAAAATTGAGGGCCACCAGATTTACTTGGAGACAATATAATTTGTTAACACCTGATTTTGAAAATATTATTTAAACCTCAAATTGAAGAGTCTGTTTGAAATCATTTGCAGTCATCTCCACAAGTCAATGTGATTATCAGCGCGATCCTAAATCTCTGTGTTTCTGTATTTTTATCTGTGAAATGGGTGTAATTACATATACATTATATATAGATGTAGTACCATATTGTGCTTGATACAGGGTTTCACTATGTAGCCCATGCCTTCTTAGAATTCAGTGACTATCCTGCCTCAGCCTTCGAAGTGTTCAGATTATAGGAGTATGCCACCATGCCTAGCTAATAGTTTCTTTTATTACAGGTTTTCAAAGGTAGATGATAGTTCAAAGTGAAACTGGAATTTCTTTATGGTTCGCTGAGAAATTTCTGGGTGTGGAATTAGTTTGGTTGGTAATGTGCTCCCTAGGAAGAAATGCGTTCTATGATATCAGCACTGAGAAGGGGATTTTCAGATGAGCTAGGTATCAAGCCCAGCTTTCCTGCTGAGCTCCAGGACAATAAGAGACCCTGTCTGAAAGAAAGTTTAAAAGCATGCAGTCATTGGAAAGACGTCTAGTGTTGACCTCTGGCCTACATACACTTGTGCACACAAGTACAGTATGAATTTACACACACACACAACTTCTGGAATTATAATTGTTAATCTTAATCTCATTTTGATTTAAGTATTTTCTCTTAAAGCCATGGGTAGCCTAAAATTTGTAAGAGAGTGAGTCTCTCATAATCGTATACAGATAATTGAGGAGAAAACTGTAAACAGGTTCTTGGAACTGTTCTTGGACCTTTTATGTAGAGCCTAAAATTGTGCCAAATTAAGAAGTGGAAAGAAAGATAAGAAATGAAGCATTTCTTGATGAATATTATGAACATCAAAACTTAGAAAAATAAATTAGGTTGAAGGATTATTTACAGAATAGATTTGCTTCAGGGCCCCTTTAAATATGGAAATCTCCCAGTACAATTAAAACACATTTTGACTTATAAGAATTATATATACACGCAACATTTCCCAGTGACATCTGTGCCCAGATAAATGGGAATATCCCTGTACTAGAAGCTCTGTTGTAGCCCTTCAGAGAAGCGTATCTTTCAGACTGGCATAAGAACATTATCCTGCTAGAAGACCAGCATATTAGCTATGGTAGTGTTAGCTTAATGCTAGTCTGATGTTCAAAAATGTATGACTTCAGAAGCATCTAGAGCTCTTTGTGGCTTTGGATTCTTTTGTCAATTAGAAACAGTAGGTTCTCTTAGAAACTCAATGGGAATAGCCCAAACTTTTGAGTCTAGTATAAATTTGAGGCTGCTAAGTTGCCACCTGAAAGGCCAAACTGGTAAGGATCTCATTGACTTCTGAGACAGGATCAGTAAGGAGACTGTTGTGTGCATTAGCGTGCTGGAATCTAACAAATCATCACAGACAGGGTAGACAGAAATAATTATTTTCAAAATTCTTAAGGCTAACAACAAAAGAAGATGGTATTGGTGGGTTGAAGTCTTCTGATGACCCCTCTTAGCCTGTAAAGATGGCTGCCATCTTTGTGCATTGGTCTTCCCCCTGTGTGAGATTGTATCCAAAGTGCCTCTTAGGAGAACAGCCCTCTTCTTGTTCTATGAGGATCTACCTCATTTAACTCAATTGTAATATCTGAATATCAAACTTTGGAATGTCAGGCTCTGAAATCCTAAAGCTTAGGACTGGACCATATGACTTTTTTGTAGCAGGTAATCTCTTCTGTAACAGAGAGTAGGGCTACACATCTCTCCCTCAGGGAGGAAAATGCATAGGGCCCTTTCAAGGATCATGTCATTGGCAGCTACATAGCTGCTCACGTCCACAATTCACTGAGTAGGGACATCTCTTCCCCAGGTTATGGAGCAAAGACAACTATCTAGTATGTGTTAGATGAGGACAAAAATAATATTTCATTTTGTTCATAGCAGAGCCTTTCTGGTACTCAGGAAACTGGAGCTGGATCCTCAACAGCTCAGAAACTGGGTGTGGTGCTAGCATGTGCCTGTAATTTCTCCCAGACTTTGAAGGCTAGAGGCAGGGAGAGTTCAAAGTCATTCTTAGGTACATAATGCCTTGACAGATAGCCTGGGTTATATGAGACTGTTTCTCAACAAACAAAAAACAGGTGGAAAATATTTAGAACATATCTATTAAGCCAGGTGGATACTTCTATCCCTGTGTGCATCCCTATATGGTTGCTCTTTGTTTGGTTATATGTATTTATAAACCTCTGGATTAGAACCCCTTAAGGTGATGTCTGGAAGGAGACCCCGTTTCCGACTCACTCCATATGTTATCTTAGATCTCCATAAAGGATTAGAGTCCAGTGCTACAAAGAAAGAAGTTGGCACGTGTTGTTTTAGAAAAGTGTCCATTTCTCAGGTGCCCATAGCCAGGTTGTTCACTTAGGATCATTTTCTACTTTTAAGCTAATAAAAATTAAGCTCTTAAAAATCACTCAATAATAATCAAAGCAAGAGGCAAATATTTACATTGATAATGTAAATAGTTACTGGAGCCCAAATAACCTGTTATTCCTCCAGAATTGTTCTCACTGACAATAAGCTTGTGGGGGAAAATGCATGATTGGTTCTTGGCTTTAAAAAAAAAAAAACCTGAAGAAACAATACTACCTGACCTTAACTGGGGATGCGCAAAAGCATATAAATACTCCTTGACAAATGTGGAATATAACATTCTTTTTCTGTGACTGGGAGGATGGCTCAGTGGAGAAACTGCTTCCCTTAGCAGACCTCAGTTCAGTCCTCCGACTCCATGGGTTTAGTTTTTAACCAATCTAGGCATAGTGGTATGTACTTATAACCTCAGTAATATTGTAGTGGAAACTGGAAGACGTGTCACTCTCGAGCCAGCTAGCCTAGGCTATGGGGCATGTTCCAGGCCAATGACAGAACTTGTCTCCTGTGTTTTAAAAACCATGGCGGATGGTACTTAAGAAACAATTCTCAGTGTTTCCTGTTTTTCCTCTGTCACCACACATATGAATATACATACATTTTTCTTTTTTATGTATTTCGGTCATGGTTTCCCCCTCCCAACTGCTCCAGATCCTCCCCATCTCCCTACCCAAACAATTTCAAACTATTTCTGGCATTGATGAACTACTAAGCTTTCTCAGTCTTGTCTCCTGCAGACATCAGAAAGAAAAAGAAAATTTTGCCAGCCACAGTTAAAGTTAATGAATATTGTCCTGCAATGTGTTATTAATTTTATTAATCCCAGTGAATCATACAACTGACCACATGGGCCCAGGTTGGTGCTCAAAACCTTTTTTTTTTTTTTTTTTTTTTTTTTTTTTTTTTTTTTTTTTTTTTTTTTTTTTTTTTTTTTTTTTTTTTTTTTTTTTTTTTTTTTTTTTTTTTTTTTTTTTTTTTTTTTTTTTTTTTTTTTTTTTTTGCTTATGATTGTTATTGTCCCTGACTCCCTGATCATGTGAATTTTAGAAAGGATAGTTTTCAAAAAGCACAAAAAGTTTGGTAGATAGCCTTCAGAGCTAGCAAGTTACTTGTCACATTGTAGACACTGAAAAATCCCCCCATAACACTGGTTCATACAGCCCCATCTTCCACAGATGATCCCAGAAAGAGAGTAGGATGTGTTCAGGCAATAAGCTTCCTGCACACTCACAGCCCTGGTCCTTCCTCACACACCTGGTTACTTTGCTAGGCTGAGAAACAGGAGAAGATGCTTGAAGAGCCCAGTAGAGATCTCAGCTCCTGAGTGACTTGGCTAGCAGGGTAGAGGTTTGTCTATAACTCCAACATTACGGGTGAGGGCAGATGGATTCCTAGACCTTATTGCCAGTCAACTTGCCTAGTCAAAGGGACGAGTTCCAGGTTAACCTTGTCACAATGCAATGCATTGGGCAACAGTAAGCAAAGACCCTCATATTGTGTCCTGACCTAGAAATTCAAATCAAGTTGTTTGGCTTCATAACAAGCATCTTTACCCATGTACTCACATGTGTGTAACACACACACACACACACACACACACACACAAAACCTGGGGGAAAGGTGGAATAGACGAGTATCTTAGAGATAACTTGAGAGTGTTTTTGAGCTCCACTCAAATGAATTCCCAACCATAAATATCAGAAAGTGGAAGGAACATCTCAGAGAAGCTATTTGGAAAAAGCACTATTTTTAGTAGAGAAAATAAAAATAGATCATGAAAAAGCAGTGTTCTAATTTACCTCCACTCATTAGTCCTGCCCAGGGTCAGGTGTCTCACTCGTGTAGGGGATAAAATGATGAGCATGATTTGGCTTTGCTTGTGGGATTCTACAGGGAACCCCCATATGTAAATAGGAGAAAATATCTACAAGGGAGTTAAAATGAATATGATAACACAATGAAAAGGGCGTAATTAGTTCACTCCTGATTAGTGGAACTGAAAGAGGTCCCTTTAAACTATGCAGGAGTGATATGGGAAAAGATAACTTTTAAAAGAGATTTACCATATGCAACTACTAATATTCAATGGGCAATTCCATCTGATTTAACTCAGGGTTAGGGCAAAGAGGGCTCAGAGATCTCCCTTTCCTAAAAACTCAACAGCAGCTGGCAGCAACTGACAGTAGCCAGGTTCAGAATGATTCTGTACACTCTAAAACAATACAAATGAATAGATGCTGTTAAAACTAATTAGTGATATCTGTCCTGGCTACAGAGTGGTTAGGTGGGAGTGTAATTTAGACCCATTGTTACTCTTCATGGACAAAAAGCTTAATAAGCCAGGAAGGAAGGATCATGTATAAGAGCAAATATAACCACCATGTGGCTATAGATGTTGGGTCGCAGTTGTGTGGTCTCTGTTAGAGGTTGGAAGAAGCCAGAATTCGAGAAACTCTGAGAGACTATGTATATACAGGGTTGGGAAGTGCTTCCAATGATTCTATAAACAGTCTTTAAAGGGTTGATTGTACCCTATTAGCTACTTGACCTACTTTTAAAAACAAATAGGCATTAACCAGTACTCTCCCAGGGATGCATGGAGGCTGCCCTGTTCTTCTATGATGCTTTTTGTTGTTACTGAATCCAAGGCTTTCCTTTAAACATCAGTCACAAAATGGGAAGATAACTCATTATAAGCACTTTGCAAATTAAATTAGAGGATGTTTTCAGGTAAAATAAAACCCAGGTCTTAAGAACAAGCATAGATTTTTGTCTTACAAAAGGTCAAAATCATTGCATACAGATTGTTTTATCTTGTTCTCTTTTACCACTAAGGGAGCATTCAAAGAAATGATTCCAGGTTGGCTTCTCAGGACACACAGCTCAAGAAGAATGAGAGAGATTCATTAAGCCCTGCCACGGTTTAGCTTTCTATTTGGAATCTGTGTTGGGTCCCAGTGGAATTCTGTAGACTGCATTGAGGATATTGAAACTTGACCCAGGGGCTTTTAACAGCAGATACTGAAATGGCCTTTAGCTGTGTTTTGGCTAAAATTAGATGATTTTCCTTTTTTGAAATTCTGGCACACCCTCTCCCAAGAAACGTAGGTCTTGTGAAGCTTGATTTTTAACTAGGGATGCACAGGAAGGAGTCGGGGGGGATTGTCTCAAAAATCCATCCACCGGGATCTTCATGTTGGAGATTTAGAATTGGAGTTTTCTCTGTGTCCTATAGTAACCTACACTTCTCGGTAAGATTTTTTAGCAATGAGCAAAAGCAGATGAGATATCCACCCACAGCAAATGCTTTCCAGAGGACTTGTTGCTGGGGCAACTGCCTATCGTGGTGTGTAGTTCACCTCCCAGTGACTGATTTTAGAACTCACCCCTCCTCACTGGGGGTTATTCACTCTTAATTCTCCTGCCAATCACTTATTGCCATCAGAAATGTTTATGGAAGGCTAGTGAGATCACGACTTATATTTTGTATGATGATGAACTTAATGAAGCAGGAAGGAGAAGTAGAATTCTATTCAGCGGGAGTTGATCACACAAGGGCCCGCCCATGTTCTTAATGTACTCACTCTCAAGATGAGCCAGTTGGGTTCATTTTTATGTCAGGATTATTTTGAGTGCAAAGAAAAAGGTGGGATGGATAGTTCTTCTCCAAGTACGAGCATAAGATAAGTGTGATGTGTTCAGGCAACTGTTGTGAGTGACAGGAACAGCATTAGTAGAGATGGTCTCTGGAGGAAGAAGAGGTATGCTTAAGGTTTTAAGGAAATCTTTGGGGTTTTCCGGGGGTGGGGGACAGAGAGATAACTCAGTTAGTGAAGCACATACCATAAAAGCATGAGGAGAGCTTAGTTCAGAGCCCCAGCACATAAGAAGCTCAGTGGCCTTCCAGTCAGTCTACTTGAATTAGTTATCTCAGGTTCCATAAAAGACCTCAAAAAAAAAAAAAAAAAGATGGAGAACAATTGTTTTAACCTGGAAATTATTTTCAAACTTTAGAGAATCCCAGAGAGAAGATGGACATGGGTTTGAGGGAGAATGTGCTAGAATCTTTCCAATGTATCCTGTATCATGTTAGAATGTGAAGGGGTTGAGCAGTGCACAGGGCAGGCAGGAACATCAGCTTTATTGTCTCTGGAACCCAAATGACTCTTGGGAGTTCTAACTACATATCTGTTGACCTTTGTGGCATATAGGGACTGAATGCTAGACCCCTTCCACAGGGTGGCCTTGCTCCTGAAGTGTGTTTCTGAGATAGGATTCTAGTCATGGAAGATGACATTCAGCTGAATTATCAAAATAAGTGAGGAAGTTGTCCCTGCCAGTCAGGGAAGTCAACAAAAGCACAGGGAGGTATTTCCAGCACCCATCCCCATTGGTTTACCCATGTGCACCAACCCCTGCTCCTCCTCTGCAGGTTTTGAGTGTGACTTTAATAGCAGTAGCAGAGACAAATTAATACTCAAAAGGGGCCTCAGGCCAGTCATCCTTGATGTGGGTGGGTAGTTCAAAGCACCACACAGAGGTAGGAAATATCTCAAAACTCCTTCATTCCAATGTGCTGTACATTTCCATTTTACAAGGAGAAGCCAGCTCCCCTGTCCCTCACTGCAGGGCCTGTAAGGATGCCTGCAGGTCAGTTAGGCTGTCACTGCAGCAGGAGGCAGGGAACTCCTGGGGTGCAGCCTGAAGCAAGTAGGCCAGCACTCATCTCCCACAGCGTGCATTCAGGATGGCCATAGACAACATTGATAGCATCTTTTTGTGCCTTGTTTTTCTCCCACCCTTACCCTAAAGAAATCATCCACCAAGATGAAAGTTTAGGGCAAGGAGAGCAAAAGTGGCCTCTAAACAAATCAATGCCTGTACTTTCCATCTGTGGCGTAGTTATTACATGATAGCCCTTGCTTATGGACACCATCTGAAGGTAGGTATATTTATCCCTGTTTCTCAGACAGGAATAGTGAGGCCCTGAGAAGCACAATGACTTATAAAGATTGCATATCAAAGGAGCTTTCAGTCCAGTTTACTATCTGATTCTTATCAATATTTTTAAAATGTGTTTAAATTAATGTATATTAATTATATATGATAAAGACTTCCATTATGACATTTCATGTATATATTTTTTCATAAATCCCTCCATTATCTTCTCTTTTTCTCCTCTCATACTAATTCCTTCCAAAGTCTCTCTTGTATTTCTTTTATTGGGGAGGGGATCAAATGCATTTACTTGGGGATGCTTACAGGGGCATGGATAATAATAAGTCTGCTATTTCTGAAGATCCCTTTCAAGAATGCCATATCACTTCCATTGCTGGTATGAAAGTGGGCTGTACAGCATTAACTGGACCCTTTAGTTAACCCTCACGTGACATGGCATGGCATGTATTTGGTGGGGTATGGAAGTGGGTGGGTTTCCTCTGGTCTTTTGGCTTCCTGTGCTCTGAGATGCAGCTGTGTTTTCACTTCTCTGCCTTCCTTGTTTATGTTACCATGCTCTCAGATATAGTGTGCTTTCCCCAAACCAGACACCATCTCTTTCTCTCTCTCTTTCTCTCTCTTGTAGGCACGGTGCTGTTGTGCCAGGCCAACCAGGAGGGATCTTCCATGTACAGTGGCCCCAGTTCACTTGTATATACTTCTGCAAGTAAGCCCACAGTTGTGGCTGTTTTTTCTATGATATGTATATATGAGTCTCTCATCTTCCTGTCATGTAAGTCTCTTCCTCCTCTAATATCCCTCAGGGTGTCCTCTCCACAGGGGGAGTGGAGTTTCATAAGCATGTCTGTTTCTTCATTGCCTTAGTATCTAAATCTCTCTGTTTGCACCCATTCATAATAACCCTACATTCCTGATGTGTACTGGCCATTCTTTATGACTGACTGGCATGATGGGATATGGCCATTGGTTGGTGGAGATGGTTGTGGAGGGAAGGGAAATGGGGCCATTGTCTGCATTTATCATTGATATGCAAATCAAAAGTATTTGAAATGTTCAAGCCACCCAAAAGTCCCCCATAGAATAGCAGGTGTCTTGATGTGACCCTTTGTATATGAAGGGTCACTGTGGGAAAAATGGGCAGCTTAAGGCTAGTTTGCAAGGCCTGCAAGTCTAAAGTGAAGGGAGACAAATTAAGTTTTTCCAATTTAACTGGAAGGCAGCAATACAAAATTGTTCTGATGAAATTGTATATATGTGTATATATATACATATGTAAATATGGTCACAGGGAGACAGTGGCAGAAGAAGAAATATAAGCTTGGAGGAGGCCTGGGGAGCACCCTACCTGATCTCCGTAGCAGACAGGAGGACTAAAACCAAGCCCTTGGGTCTGCTCCTTCTGCCTCTTTGCCAGTGCTCTTTGTTATCTAATGCAGGTCCCGGGAGACTCCCTTGGTTGGCAAATGTGTCCTCTTCACTGCTGGGGCCCAACAGTTAGTCTTCAGGTCCTTGGGAAGGTCACTGTGCTTCTGAAACAGGATAAAGGAGAGTAGAGTTCAAGTGGCAGTTCATGATAGACACAAAAAAGAAAGCAAAGAGAATCCTCACTGCTGGGAAAAGCCTGGCATCTCAATTCCCAACATGTGAGTGTGGGGCAAGCCAGATAGGTCACCTGAGGCCCGAACTGTGATGGGGACAGCCCTGGGACACACTGAGTGTCTGTGGAATGGTCAGCTATTTCATGTTCAAACCCAGTTTTTAATTGGTTAAATTGAATTGGTTAAAATGGGGTGCATTTTTCTGTGCCTCAAGAAATTCTAACCCTGATAAAAAGTTCTTTCAAAGTGGAGGCAAATTGTCCCTTGTGGGTCACTGTACATGCTGACCTTCTGCATGCCTGCTCCAGGTAGGTACTTTACTGCTTGTTTTACAGGGAGGAAGTGAAGGGCTCCAAGGACAGTGACTGACCTGGAGCCAGGGCACTTCCTTCACTTTCAGAGGCGTTTACAGACATACTTGCCTGCCATGTGCCTGCCCCTCCTGTTTCTACTCAGACAAGGGTTGATGCACACTGTTAGTCTCAGAACATTCAGGACAAACTCTCTCCATATGCATTCTATAGGACAGTGCAGGCAAGTCTCAGAGACACTAATTATTTGGATTCATCATGTTCATTAGCCACACAGGGCAAACAGTCAGTTAATGTATTGGGCAGAATGGGTCTGTGTTCTAGGGTGATAGGCTTCCATCATTTTTATAGAAGCAAACCCAACACACTTCAGAAAGTATTCATTTAGATCTGTCAAGTTGGTCTAAAGCAAATTGGAGGCAAGTTTTATTTATCAAATATAGGAGCAAACAAACACACAAACTCTCTGATAAAATAATGGGGGCAATGATATTAGGAGTTAGCAAACAAAAGTCACAGACCAGACTCTAACATTACCTATTTTATAAGACTTGTAGAACCATGAGGGAAAAATGTGTATTATTGCCAATTGTGAAGGCACTTGGCTTTGATCACAACAGCAGGGCACTAGGGAGGCAGGTGAGTCCTGAATTTGATACCAGCCAGAGTTATAACTACATAATAAGAACTTGCCTTCAAAGTAAAAGAAGGGAAATATGCACTTTATATTATTTAAATGTATATTCTTCATAGGTGCCTGATAGTCTAAGCTGTTACAGATTGCCTTTCTACAGAAACCATGTCTAAGCACTCATGCGGAGAGTCTGTTTAGTGATAAACTTCACCACATATTCATAGTGGTGAAGTTTATCACTTTACATGTATGATTACACAAGCTTAGCTCCTTCCTATTTTAAGTCATTTCAATCATCTCACCTATATATTTTCAACTTCTTATTGTCATGGATAGGCCATGTGAACTTTAGAAATCATGCTAATGACCTACTCATATGCTATTGTTTAATTATATTTTAATCTGTTGCCCCAGTTGTTGAATCTTAAGGTTTATAGCAATTATTTTCAAAGATATTAAAATCAATGCCCTTTTCTATCACAGTCTTAAAGGATGCAATTAATAGCTATTTTTTTTTTTTAATTTTTAAAAAGGCATAACCCAGTTTCTTCTACTAAGATTCTTCTCTGGGTATTTATCTTAAGCAATGGTATTTGGATTGGCAAGCTGGGTGAGTATTTTGTCAGAATGAGAAGCTCCACTAGCTGCATGTAAAGGTTACTCACGACCCCTGGGCACACTGCCCAGGCTTCCCTTCTCTTTCTGTGTTTTTTGATCCAGCTGTCTACAAAAAGCTGGCATCTTGGCAAGATTTATCAGGGTTTTCTCCTTCTCATCAGGCAAAAGCATCCTCTCTAGAACAATGGCACTGCTTTGCCCACACCATTAAGCCAGCACTTGCAGGGTTCTTCTTTTTTTTTTTTTTTTAGGTCGGGTTCTTGCATGTTAGAGCACTCCATCCAACCTTGTCTCTGACATTAGAATGATTCAGAGTCTTTCTCTAGGAACCTCACCTTTTTTCAAGTGGGGGCTTCGTTGAAGATGCACATATTTCTCTCTCTTTTTTATCCTGACAGTTTTGTTCATGGAAAAATGTATATGGTAGTTAGACTCTATGAATTGTTCTTATGTAAGCTAACCTCTAATGTTATTCATCAATTTGACGGTTCTTTCTGTTTTTTCTTTTTTATTATATTTTTTATTATTTAAAACAATCTTTACATTTACATATACTTTGATCATGTTCCTCCCCTCCTCAGGTCCTTCTAGACCACTTTTCCCTCTGTATCCATCGAACCTTAAGTTCTTTCTTAAAATCAACAACAACAACAACAAAAAACAAACAAACAGAAACCAATACAACAACAACATTCCCCAAACCAATAAAGCAACATAAAAAACAAAACAACCCAAAAGTACAAAAACTACTACCAATCTGTAACCAAATAAACACACACATATGTGCACGTGCACGCGCGCGCGCGCGCGCACACACACACACACACACACACACACACACATACAAGGTGAAATCTATTCTATAATGATCAATTACTCCTGTACACAAGGCTTGTTCTGAAGTAGTTGTCATTCAGTTGGAGAAAACTGATTTTCCCACTCCCAGATGGTATAAATGACACAGTTCAGTTGATATCCTTTAGCCCAGTGGCTAGATTTTCATTCATTGAGCCATCCATTCATTTATTTTTAATATAAAAAAATAACATATAATAAGATTAAGCAAAAAATATGTTATCAAAGTTTGATAGGACAGACCAACAGCAGGAAAAGAGCCTAAGAGAAGGTGGGACAATCAGAGACCCTCTCAATCACACACTCTGATCTATCTATTTATAGATGTAGATAAAAATAGATATATTTATAGGTAGATATAAATATATATAATCTTGTGCAGACCCATGCAGGCCATATATGAGCTACTTAAGTCTCTATGAGTTTATATAACCTTTGCTCATGTTGCTTATTGGCTTTTGTTTTCTTGGTGTCCTCCATCCCCTCTGGCTCTTACAGTCTTTCTGCCTTTCCTTCCATGGGGTTTCCGAGCTCTGAGGGGAGGAATTTAATGGAGATAGCCTTTTTATTTTATTTTTTCCTTTATTTATTTTGTATTTATCAAGAAAAACAGTAAAATGAATTTAAAATGCTGATAAGTTAACAATAACTATAAAGAAAATAAAAATCATAAGCATGACTTATCAAGGGTGATAATGCAAATAATTTGTTACACATAAAATTACTTTGTGTTCAGCTTTCCCTCTGAATTTTTTTCTATCTCTGTATATCCTTATTCAAGGTCCCTTCCCCCTCCCACCACATTAGGTCATTTTTTCTTCTCCACAACTCCCCGTTCCCTTCCTGGGCAGGCAGCAGACAGTCCCATGGTCCCACTGATCCAATAATGCTTAGTTCAGTCTCCACTCCTGGCAAAACCAATTTTGTCCCCCCTCCCTCAAGAGTGAGTCAGGTGTTCCTCTAGGTGGAGTGAGATCAGAAGGGTCAGTCCAGGGTGTTTCTGATTCCAAGCTGTTCAGTGGTTGTGGTATACAGCTTGGGTATGCTTTGCTTTTTTCTTGTTTGTTTGTTTAGAGACCACTAATGAGTGAGTACATCCCCTGCTTATCTTTCTGAGTTTGTGATAACCTTTTATGTGCTAAATGAACCAAGGTCTCTGCATAATGTCTAGATGTCAGTATTAGAATTCCCATATACTGCAGTGGGAAGCTTTGCTGATGACGGCTGAACAAAGTACTGATCTGTAAGCATAGCAGAATATCATTAGGAATCATTTTTCTTGTTGTTGTTTTAAGACCATAATATTTAGTTTATCCCAGGTCCTTGGGCTATATGTAATCTCAGGTTCTTGTTCACCTAAGCAGTGCTGGATATGGGCTCCATCTCATAGAGTGGGCCTTGTTGATTAGTTCCACAAGCTTTTAGCCACCAGTGCTCTAGCATATCTTGCAAATAGTATACCATAGTAGATCAAAGCATCTGTGACTGGTTGAGTGTTTATGTTTTTTCTTTGGTGGCATACAAAGTGCCTTCCTATACTAAATACACTAGCATATAGGGTTGGAGGCTCTATGTAGGTGCCATGTTGACTTTTCTATGTTTCATGATTTGTATAGGTGTCGTCTTCAGCAAAGAGTCTTGCTCTCAGTTTGTGAAGAGTAACATGTACATAGTCTTAGAAACAGCCTAGGTTATTTGAGGACTTCTAAGGGACCCCTTTGGCCAGCAACTCAATTAGATATAACCCAATACCAGTACTGGAAGCAGCATTGGTAATAAGAGATGCCAGTTGGGACTCTGTATCTCCCATTAGCTTACAGTTTCATTTAGATTGCCTTCATATATGTATATATTTTTAAAAGTTTCTACCATATTAAGTTTTTATACTGCCCCTCATGTTCCCGTTAATTTTAGCTGTCCGTCCCTGTGTTTGCTCTCACAGCCTCCTCTGAATTTGAGGTAGATTGGTTTCCATCTGTCCAATGAACTGCCACCACAGTGGATACATCAGTATTAACTCCCACCAACAATGTTTGAGTATTTTCTCCACAGCCACAGCAGTGTGATCTGTCACATGATTTGACTTTCTTAGCCACTCTAACAGGTATAGGATGAAATCTGAAAGTAGTTTAGATTTGCATTTCCTTGATGGCTAAGGAAGGTAAACGTTTCTTTAAGTGTTTCTCAGATCATTGAAGTTCCCCTGATTTCAAGGTATACTCAGATAACATAGTAATAACAGCAACGTGGTGGTGGCATCAGAGCAGACATGTTTGTTGATCATTGGAATTAAATTGAAGACCAGACATATATTCACATACATATAGACACTTGATTTTTATAATGAGGCTATAAATACACACTGGAAAAATGGATAGCATATTCACCAACTGGTCCTGGTCAAACTGAATGTCAGCATGTAGATGAAAACTGATAGATCCTTACTCATCATCCTGCACAAAACTGAAGTCTAAATGGATCTAAGACCTCAACATAAAACCAAACACACTGAAACTGATAGAAGAGAAAGTAAGGGATAGCCTTGGATGCTCTAGCATAGGAAAATATCTTTTGAACAGAACAATAATAATGTAGGTGCTAAGAACAACAATCAATAAATGGAACCTCATGAAACTGAGAAGCTTCTGCATGGCAAAGGACACCATTATTAGGTTAGAAGGGCAGCCTATAGATTTGGTAAATATTTCTACCAATTACACATCCTATAGAGGGCTAATATCAAAAATATATAAAGAACTCAAGAAACTAGATATCAAGAAAACAAATAACCTAATTAAAAATGGGGTACAAATCTAAACAGAATTCTCAAACGAGTTTTTCTTCATTTTTAAATTAGCCTTAAATATTTTGAAATTAAATTGTCCATATTCTTAGCCAATAGATAATAAACTGCAAATAAAACCCTTACATGCAGGAGGGGAGATGGCTTTTAAGGGACCCCTGCTGGATAAACTTGTAATGAAAATATTTCCAGTGGAAGTCATCTGCTTTTTAAGATACACTTTTGCATAATGTTTCCCCTACTAAGTAAATCTTCCTGATGGGACCCAGGCTACACAATAGCATTAAGAGGGAAATTTTTCACTTGGGCCTGCCTGTCAGTACAACCCAGTTCCTTTGCTCTTCCCATCTGACCTCACAATTTATACTAACTTAAAAGTGCCATAGGACATTGCATAGCCTTTCATATACCCCAATAAGCCACTCTCAGAAACCAAATATACTTTATACATTCTATTCCAAGATTAAAGTCAGGGATAAACATCAAGGATGTAGGCAAGATGTGTTCCTAGAGATGTAACATGCTTATTAAACATGTTATCAGACACATTGTAAGCCAAAAAATCCTTTCAGAGATGTTTTGAGATGGTCAGGACAGGGCTGGTGATCAACTTGATGCCTACTCTATCTCAAAATGTTGCTACATAACACCAAGTTCAGGTTCACACAGAAGAGAAAGGGCACATGGTTCAAAGTGCTAAAACTGAAAGTAATGCTATACAGAAGGTCCTCACTGCTTCCATGGAGGGAAAACACACTCCTAATTTGGGTGAGCAAGTGGAGTCATGGCTCTTGGTTGACTCTTCTGTATATGGCAGTAAGTACTACCATCTTTGTTTTCATGTAAGCTTAGGAATAGATTAAAAAAAAAACAAACAAAACCTCAAATTTCACACATTGTCATGTCAAGCAGAAAGCAATCCACATGTTTGGAAGAATCTACTTCCACAAAGCTGTAGAGTATGTGGGCTCCTAGGTCCTTCTTGTTTCCTCCCATGTTAATTTGAGGACTATTCTCTGCAACAGGTGAGGCAAGCATCAGTCCTGTGAGTTCATATAGAGATACGTTCTTATATACACAGTATGCACACATTCTATACCATCATGTTTGGGTTTATTTAACATGCTGTGACCATCACCCTTGAGGCCTCTTTGATGTTGTTTCAGGGAGTCTATGGTCATCACTCAGATCCTGACATATCAAGCCAAACTCTCCATATGGTTGTTGACAGTTGTAGCAGAATTACACAAGCCTTTCACATTCTTCAGAGTCTTCATATGTAGCACCAATCATGGGATTCTGAGCCCATCTTAACATGGTCCTCTGCAATGACATGTATTGGATTTTATCAGTGTTGCAAATTATACAAGTGAAAGAACACTTCCCTTTTGTTCTCTTTTGCATGAGTTTCTTCCTCATTATAAACACCATCTTTCAAACATTTACTTTCCAACTGTGCTCGACCTCTTCTGAATTCCAATTCTTTTTAATGTTCATTATTACTGTTTGTGACAAGCATTGATATTGATTGTATATCTATGTTTCATATCTTTTTTTTTTTTTTCTTCTTTTTTTTTTTCCTTTATTTTGTATTTATTAAAAAAAAACACAGTAAAAAGAATTTAAAATGTGGAAGAGTTAACAATAACTATATAGAGGATAAGAATGATAAGCATGGCTTATCAAGGGTAGACATACAAATAAGATTGCTACACCTATATTTTCTTTGTGTTCATCTTTCCCTCTGAATTTTTTTTTTTT